>JAWZYV010017489.1:0-32540 GCA_038373885.1 Cheiracanthium punctorium
ATGCATTCTCAATTTGTCATAATAAAATCTATTTGCTTTTTAATTTTTCCTACAACCAAAAGTAACCTCCAAATTTCTTTTTTCGTGTGATTCGATCACATCAGTGCGCTTCCAGTAGTAAAATCACTCGTTTCTTAGACATGTCTCTTCTCTAACGTACAAGATTTGTACGAAATGTGTACCTGTACTTGCACTGCTGTCGATTTGCAGTAGAGCGACTGGTTTAGAATGTGGTTTTTTATTTACTTTACTTCCGGTAAAATACTAGAAAATTTTCGGACTGGGAACTGGGACCGGTCACTTATAGAGGGTTCTGTGGTGTCTTCTAGAGGCTCTTTTAACATTAACTAGATAGGGTAAAAAATCGGTGCCTTAAAAAATGTGTCGTTGCAGTAGGGGGTCACTAAATAGAAGTGGTCGCTCATAGAAGTTTCACTGTATACAGCAATGCAAGGACGAAAACATTGTCTTCAAGCACCAGTTAGTAATCGCTTAAAAAAAAAGATATTAGAATATTCGTGGTATTTCCTACTATGGTTTTCTAAAATGTAATACTTTTTCTTGGAAGAAAAGAAATATATGGAATTATAAACGAAAATTATAAATCCTTTTAATATCGGGAATGGTAAAATTTTCAATACATAAGCTGAGCATGAAAACAACGTGTTTGGCCGTGCTATGTTACGTGATTCTTAATCCTTTTGATTTCTTTCATCTTCCCTTAAAGTTCGTACTACTAGTTATGGGACACATTTTATTGAGTAATTTATTCTAAATGTTTCTCGTTAAGTTAATTTACAATTATTTTTAAGTTAGTTGTCAAAGGAATGCAGTACACCAGGTTGTACTTCTAACTATAGTAAACATTCGCCAAATATCCACGTCTTACAAAAGATTAAAAATTAAATATTGTAGTAGTACTTAAATGATGTATATGCGAATTGTAAATATCAAATATCTTCATTTCTATTCCAGCACCTCGCCATATATTCTATTAATATATTAACTGGACAAAATTTAATGAACGCAAATTTAATAACTGTTAGTTAATTTTATTTAAAAAGTGGTTATGGTTGTAACTGCTTTTGAAATGTGAAACTTAAATATTCAGTATAAAGAAATTCATAAAAATATCTGTATAAATAAACTGTTTATCATTTATGAATATGTTTACCTTAATGTATAATAAAAATCAGCTTAATTTGTTTAATGTATATTAAAAATCAAGCCAAAATAAGGAATCATGAGAGTAAGCACTGCTTTGTTTTTCCTTCAAATTAACACATCTACTTGCTTTAATGTCCACATGTATCATAGTAAAGAAACTGATAAAATTAGTAGCACAATTATGGCATAAAGCTACATTAAATAACGTTTCAAAGCCTTGGAAAGCTTAAAAAATGCTTGATGTATATGTGAAGACGCGAGCATCCGTAGGCCTCTTTGGATGACTCATCGAAATACACGCGCAGGCCCGTTACAAATAGCGAAGGCCCCGGTCCATTTGGATACATAGACTATTTGATGCAGCTGAGTTTTTTGTTCGTGTGTTTTCTTTCTTTTTTACCATTCCTTTGCTGCATTTGTCTTCCTATCTTGCCATTAGAAATAAAAAAATGTTATCGCATCCTGAGCATATTGATGCATGTGACGTGGACTTCCAGTAGTAAATGTCGATGGAGAGAAAGACCAATTTTCCTATGTTATCGACGTTTGCATCATTTATCATTACATCTCTCAAATGGATGTATTCATCCGAATGCAACTTTCGTTGATTATAGCGAATAAATTCTAATCTTTCCGTCTCAATTTTAGCATACATCTCTACAATAAACTGCTGAAATAACTGCCGAGTAGTTTAAAATATGGTTATATTCATCATTTCTTGTCATAATTCGATAAGCATAAAATTGCATAGCTGATACTTTTTTGTTAGTTTCGACACCTGTAGCTGGTTCGATTTGTTGAATATTGAAGTGATAACCATACTCACCTTGCAAAAAAATTAGCGGATACTGTAGTGTATCATAACTACGATGTATTTCAGCAATACGTTGCAATTTTTTACTTCGGCAATGAATAATAATATCACGACGACTACATTCGTTATCAACAATTACTACGGCAACTTCGTTCGTTTGAAGTACATTGAACCTTCTTTCGTGTTGACCGTCTGGTCTTTTATCTGCTCGAATAACGATCTTATAATTATCTGCAGCCATTTGGTCTAGAGAAGTCTTAAACACATTGATTAGTTGATTATGATTATGAAGTAGACGTTGTAATTTTTAAATAATATCTCGCTGTAGTCCCTGAATGTTAGAGCAACGTTGGTCTGTTTCAAGTTCATTGTTACAAACAAAACATATTTGAAGAAATTTTGGAGTTTCATTGGGCATCGGCAGAAGTGAACCTACTCGATAAATTTGGCCTTGAACCTTAAAAACCGGGCTGAAATTTGCTTCCTTGCATATTAATGAAGCTCCAAATGAAGTCATTTAAAAACAACAGTTGTATCGACGTATATTTTGCAGAAAATGATTGGAATCTGGTGTTTTCCAGTCATATTTGCGAGTAATTGTGATAGTGGTACATCTAATGCTGGTAAATTGACTTTACCACTCGAACAGCACATACCAGCAGTTTCGCCTTTAAATTTCCGTGCATGATAATACTCTCATATGGTATCCATTTTTCCGCTGACAATATTTGGATGTTCACTGTATTGTTTTTTGCAATCATAAAGGTACGCCTGAAGTTCTAAATTCTCAATTTTACTTGTAGCAGCTCGTTTTTTTGTGTAAAGTAGCGATTCTTTCTTTAATTCTTCTATTTTCCACTTCACGTTGATCAGCAGATTGACGTTTTCTAAGTGTTCTCATTCGGGATCGCACTTCTTCGTTAATATGTGTTCTTTTTTTACTCCTTTACGAATATTTGAAAGCCGTTTCTCTCTTTGTTCTTCTGTTTCAAGTTGACGTGCTGCTTTTCTTCTTTTAGAATCCACTTGAGGTTTTGTAAATACTTTTTTACGCCTTGGCATTGTGTATATGTACTGTAATAAAGTTACAGAAAATTAATCACTTGATTGCTATTATGGTATCACTGACGAACTCTCTAGAATATTAAGATAGTTTGTTCTTTTTCATTTTCAAAATTACTTGAATTTGTTTAATTACTGTTCACTCTTAATTTCAATTAATCTTTACTCGACTGGAAACACGATCAAACTGACGAAAAGTCACTGAATTTCAGTTTATATACCATAACACATCGAAATTGCTAGTACCAGAACACTCTAGAATATTCAAATAATTTGTTCTTTTTCCCTTGTTAAAATAACTTGAATTTGTTTCCGGTAAAATGATTCGCAGACGATAATTGCATGAGATTCAGTTTTTCTGCTGATATGGCAACAGACAAACATTAAATTTTAATATTTTATTGGCGTTGAAATTCAGAAGTTCTCATGAGTTAGTAAAGAACACATATATATTTTCTCACATTTTCACCACCCTCTTCCACCCACCTCGACCAAACTCCCTTACTTTCACCGTGAGACCAAGTGGTATTTACCACCCCAACGGGAAGTTAATTCGAGTTGGTGGTGATAGAGAAAACCCTGTCTTTACAAACGAACATTAGCATTTTATATATATACTAGCTGAAGTACCCGTTCTTCGCACGGGAATGAATGGACTTTTTGATATTACGATTTGTGGGGATTACTATTTATTGTAATAAAGAGATATAGCAAAATGGATATCGCTTTATATTGTGTTCAATAACCATGCATACCGAATTTCAAGGCAATCGTTTGTACGGTGCAGAAGGCCATGCGGCGTAGCGCAATCTAGTGGAGAGTTTTAGCAAAACGAATACGGCGGAAATATTCTTCGCATTCAGATATCTATGAATACGAAATTTCAGGACGATCGGCTGGACAGCCCTGACGACGCGATATCTAGTGGCAAATTATATAGGAAAATGGATAGCGCCAAACTCTTCCCCGTGTTCAAATATCTATGTATACCTATTTTCATAGCGATCAGTTGCACAGTCAAGAAGTGATACACTGCAGCGCGATCTAGTGGTTAATTAAAGTAATGATTTGCTACAGTGCCGTCAAGTGGCGAGTTATAGCAAAATGGATAACGCCAAAATATTCTCATTGTTCAAATAGCTATGTATACTGATTTTCGTAGCGACCGTTTGAATGGTCAAGAATTTGGCCTGCTGCAGCGTCATCTAGTGGCGAGTTAAAATAATAATGCATTGCAGTGCCATCTAGTGGTGAGTAACATCAAAAGGAACACAGTTAGAATATATTCTTCGTGCTGAAATGTGTAAGTATAACAAATTTTATGCCGATCGTTCGAACGGTATAGACGTTGATGTATTGCAGCGCCATTTAGCGGCAAGTTACAGCAAAATGGATAGTGAAAAATATTCTCCTTGTTCTAATATCCGCGTGTACTAAATTTCATCGAAATCGGTTGGACGATATTCGCATAGTAAACGGCTAAACGGAATAGAATTCGACGTTCTGCTGCGCCACCTAGTGGCAAGTTAGAGGAAAACGGATAGTATAAAAAGCTTCTCAATGATAAAAGACTTAGGTGAACCAAATTTCATGGTGCAACGGTGCTGGAGTTTTTCAACCTCATACACACATACCAACATTCATTTTTATCTATAAAAAGTATCATTATATATCCAAGTCTCAAATAAAATCCAGTTTCAAATCTAAGCCTCGCCAAAGTGCCAACATACGCCATTTTGCAAGAGTTTTATCAGGAAATCATTCGAAGCATTGACTTAACAGCAATCAATATGCGCCGCCAAAATGGTTTGGCCGCCAAAAAGTAAAGCACACATTTATTTGAAAAGGGGAATCCCTTAATACAACCGAATTTTTTTAAATTATCAACTATAACGCGTTTTATTCATCGTTACTCCGATTTACTAAATGAGAAGATTTTAATTTTCTGAAATTTGGCGGAATTCCCCCAACTTAAATCAACGTACTCAATTGGCGAGAATTCTGAAGATAGATCGCTTGAAATCCCTTAATAACTGCATTATTTCTTCACGGATCATTAAAATTTAACGCTGTATTCTAATAAAACCTTTGCACTTGCTTTCAAAAATCTATTTCCTTAAGCTCTCAATAAATTGCGCCAAGCCGAAAACTGTGCAAACCGCTAGAACTCACTTTCTCAAAATTAGCATTTGAGCCATTTTATTTTTTGCCAAACTAAAAAAAAATTACATATTAGCCTCGGAAATCTTCAATTCTTATTGTTTTGCGTATAAAACATTTCATTCCTGCTCCGATTTCCCATGCACACGATATTATAATAAAAAATTAATAATCTTACAAATATAAACTAACAAAAAAAAATCATTATTATTCTTTTATTTTTACTTTGAGAATTTAAAACATCTTATTCGGCAAAATCGCCACACATGGCAACCACGATCCTTATTTCACACTTTTTTCACTACAGGGGTTACAATTACGGAAAGGTTTTTCCACGGAGAATATAAAAAATCTCTTAAATTCCGCGAACGGGTGGACTTTCAAAGTTTTAATGTGGACTATGATTTATTCTATATTATTTTACATATATGTGCAAAATTTCAGGCTGATAGGTCCATTTTTGTGGATTTGTATACAACTCAAATCCACAAACAAACAAACAAACAGAATTTCATTTTTATTTATAAGATTCAGATTAAGATAAGATTAAGATTAAGATTAAGATTAGTTTTTTGACGGCAGAAAATAAAATTATATATATATATATATATATATATATATATATATAATTTGAGACGTCAGATATTTCAAGTAAGCTTCAGAGTTAAGGCAGGTAATATGGTTTATTGAACATTACAATTAAGTTACAATTTAAAATGAGAAGAGGGGAGGGAGACGGGTACAAGAATCAGCGTGGACTCATGAAGCAGTTCCAGTGGCAGAAGTCCCCCGATTTTCGATGTGCGGGAGTATTTACGCTTACCACACCACGTGGTCTGCGAAGACACAACTCCTCCTCTCTCTTATCTCTGATCGAACCACACACATTTACCGACATGACCCACATCCGGGGACACAAGGGCGTGGGGACACGTGTACATCTAAAGAACTCAGAATCGACGGCCTGATGTCTGGCAAATAACAAAATAAATAAAACATAGCTCCATAGCGCGCGTGGCAAGTATGACAGGAAAGTAAAACTTACAGTGAAAGTATCCGCTTGAACAATACCCAAACTAGTAAAACCCAAATTACCTTTTTATACATTACAATATCCCCCCGGCAAAAGAAGTCTGACGAGCAATATCATTGAGGTGGCCAGTCTCTCACTTGCGAGTCAGACGTCCTTGCAACCTAATCTTAAAACTGCGAACTAATCTAATTTTCAAGTTTAGACACCTTAAATTTTTCTGACTAGAATTCTGGAGTTATGTTGTACAATACTTGAGAGGCAGGATGCAGTTTCTAAAATTTGACAAAACTTAATGATGCAATAGTACGAAAATCTTACAATAAAAATAAAACAATGAGTGCGCATAAATTTTTTCAAAATATCACAAGGAAAATATTTACAACCTAGGTGGGATACAATAATACTGTACAACAATATAGTAATATAATTAAACAAAATGGAATAAACATGGCTGACATTCATTTTCTTTGGCAAATGCATATGGCTTTGGCTTGCATGGCATAAAGTGAATGGAATGAAAATAACTTGGCAAAATGGTTGGCAAAATGGAGTAAAATTATTTAGTGTAAAGGCAATGTAAAAAAGTGCGTAGTGTGTAGAAAATTTCGAAGACCATAGCTGTGAAACAGCAGTACCATCACACAGGTATGGGGTATAGTAAATACCACTTGTAGGCATTTTAAGTTTGCCCAAACTTTAAACTCTCCATAGTATGACAATAAAAATGGGTTCAAATGATCCCGAAAAAGGAAGACCATTGTCAACTACGAAAGAGAAAACTTGGCCATTGCCTCATAGCTTCCAAAAAAAGGGAAGAAATGACTCAATGGACAGTTGGGAAAAATTGGGGATTATTGAGAGGAAGTCCCAGCCTAGTCTAAGTCTAGCTTCATTTATTGTTTGCATAATATCTATAAAATATACAAAGAAAAAAGGTGCAGTTTTACTTACACCGCACACACTCGGACTTGGGGACTTCTTCAATGACTAAGAGAAGCGGGTGACAGAGAAAGGTTGGTAGAAGCATAAAAGAAAAAAGGATAGACGATAGACTTTATGTCGAGTATTCAGGGTTCCAAACTCAACACTTAGAAATTTTGAATACATTTTTTTCTTTTTCTATTTTTCTAATTTTTTTTTCTTTTCTTTAAGGATCAATTATTGTTAATTAAATTTAATCACCTTCGTGGGCTAGCTTTAATTTGTCAGGAGGGTAATAAGGTCTTAATTTAGAAGAGTGAACTATCTCCGTAGGTTTCTTAGTATGGTAATTAGGTTTATCAATTTCGAATGTAACTGAAGAACATTTGTTTACAATTGAATAAGGACCTGAAAAAGTAGGAGATAATTTACGTGTATTTGGGTAGCTAAATTCTTCATAAATTACAAGATCTCCTGGTTCGAAATTAGCTTCTATGAATTTATTGTCATATCTAATTTTATTTTTATTATGAAATTCTATTGTCCTTTCTTTTGCTAATTTTCGAGCTTCATCAACAGGAGGATAGGTATTTTCCGAAATAGGTGAGTCATATGGCAATTTTCCAAACATTAAATACATGGGTGTAAACTTCGTTACTGAATGAGGTGTGTTATTATATTCACTAATAACCTGCTCTAGTAACTTAGTCCAAGGAATTTTAGAAGGTGAAGAGTTAACTTTACATTTTAATCTAGTAACTATGGATTGATTTATCCTCTCTACTTTTCCATTTGTCTGTGGATGATGAGCTGAAGTTAATAGTTGTTTAGTATTGTAGTTCTTAAGGAATTTTTTAAAACGCGAAGCAGTAAAAGCTGCATTTCTATCACTAAGTATCTTTTGAGGAACTTGAATATTGAATATTTGTTTTAGACAGTTTACATAGGTTTCAGTAGTGACACTTTTCGAAGGAAAGGCCCAAACATATCTTGTCGCATGGTCAATTATTAGATGTAGATATTTTTTTGTTGAATTGTAATAGTTGAAACCTCCTACAGTATCAATAGAAAGACATTCAAAGGGTTTATCAGTAGCAGGTACAGCCTGTAACAAACCAAATTTCTTCTGTTTAGGTTTTTTTGTTAAATTGGCAAGTCGAACAATGTTTAACATAATTGGAAATATCTTGAGTCATATGAGGCCAATAATAGGAAGGTGAAATTATACTTAACATTTTTTGAACACCAGGATGGCCAAAATTTTCATGTGCATTTTTCATTAAAGTTTTTCTTAAGCTCATAGGCACCACTATTTTTTTGAATCCTTTCTTATTTATGGTAATTAAATCATTAATGATTTTATATTTAGGACCATGCATATTTTCTGCTAATTGTTGATTTTCAATTTCTTCAGCATCTAACAATAAAGCCGAAGGTTGAATTAGTTGGAGATGTTGAGAAGGAGGAATCCTTGATAACATATCAGCTTCGACATTTGTTGAGCCCTTTAGGTACTTTATTTCATAGTCAAACATACTTAATTTAAGGGACCAGCGGAATAATCTTCCTCTTAAATTTTTGACATTTTTTAACCAAACCAATGCCGCGTGGTCAGTATGAATGACAAATTTTTGACCGTGAAGGTAATGATAAAATTTATCAAGGGCATCAACGATAGCCAAACATTCTAATTCAGTTATGGTGTAATTCTTTTCATATGATCGAAGCGATCTCGAATGATATGCAATCGGGTGCAAGATACCTGAGGCATCCGGCTGCTTCAACACAGCTCCAACTGAACAATTTGATGCATCAATAAATACATGGATAGGTAATTTAACGTCGTATAATTGTAAACACAGGTTTAGATATCAAAATATTTTTTAAGGTTTCAAAACTTTTCTGACAGTTTGTTGACCAATCCCATTTAGCGTTTTTCTTTAACAAATCATTTAAAGGACGTCTTAATTTTGCATACCGATCAATAAATCTGTTATAAACATTTACAGAACCAAGAAACCTCTGTAGTTCCTTTACGTTAGTAGGTGGCTTCAAATTTTTGATAATTTCAATATTAGCATTATCTGGAGTAATTTGACCTTGTTTAACCTCATACCCCAAAAATTTTATAGTGTCCTGAGCAAAGTTACATTTAGATAATTTGAATTTAATATTTTCCTGCAAACAAATTTGGAAAATAGTTTCTAAATTCTGCATATGTTCTTCCATAGAAGAAGAAAAAACCATTATGTCATCAAAATAATTATAGGCAAATTTAATTTTATATTTATTTAATATTCTTCTCATGACTCTGTTAAATATAGCAGGCCCTGTCTTAATGCCAAATGGCAAGACCTGGAACGTATAGAGACCTGTATTAGTTACAAAGGCTAGTTTTTCAGTATCTTGAGGGTGGATGGGCACATGCCAAAATCCAGACGCCAAATCAAGAGTTGAGAATATTTTCGCCCCACTTAGTTTATCTAATAAGCTGTCAATACGTGGCAAAGGCTCGGCATCATTTTTTACTATATTATTTAATTTACGATAATCCACACACAGTCTAGTTTTGGTACCCTCGTCGCGTTTATACGCTAAAGTGACGGGCGCAGCATAGGGGCTATTGCTTTCCTTAATTAAACCAGCTTTTAATAATTGTTCAATCTGAGAATTAATTTCGTCTGCCTCTTTAGGAGAGGTTCGATAAGGCCTGAGGCAAACAGATAGGTCAGAAGTTAAATTTATACGTTGAGGTTCTACATTAATACGACCAATATCATATTTATTTTTTGCAAAGATTTTCTCATATTTATTTAATAATTCCTCTAATTTTGGGCTGATAGCTTTATAAACAGTCTGAGGGCGAACGCTTTCCTCAGAGGCTTTGCTATCGGTTGAAGAAGTGGGTTGATTCAAATGTAGAGACATAGGTAAGGTATCATAATTGTATAAAGGTAATCTAACATTATTTTGAAAAAACATAAATTCACACAATCAATATATAAACAAAACTTTTTACACTCTGGTAAACCCAATATGGCATATGGCAGGCTTGAATATACTATAAAAAATTTCACACACTGAGTAATGTTTCCAATTTCTAAATTAACATAACACACTGTATCAAGTATCAGCAGTCCATCTGCTTGAGTAACATTTAAAGGCGAGACTCTCTGTACTTCTAAATTATATCGTCCAACAAAACTTTGCTGCAAGACAGAGAGTGTAGAACCAGTGTCTATGACACAGGGAACACTTAAAAATTCAAAATTGTCAATTTTGGGTTGAGTTAATTTTTTCCTTAGGTACCCGGGTACAGTAAATAGTCATAAGTTCTCTTCTCGCGAGGTCTCAGTACCATTATTTTGTGAATTTAAAATAGTGGCGTTTAAAGTCATATTCGGGTGAGTCATATTGGGTGTCGCAATTTGGTTGTTACTTTTAAAGGGACAAGTATGCGTCCAATGGAAAGCATTGCTTATCCCTAGCCCCTCACATTTTCTACATGGAGTTCTAGGTAGTGTGCTTTCTTGGTAATTGACATTATTTTGGTGGTGTAAACTTTGAGATAGGGGTCGAAAACGGGGCCAATTATTTATTTGGGTTCGCCCTTGGGTTGAATTATGAATTGGTTGATGCCAATTTGGTCGGTTATAAACAGGAGCATGGTAGGGTCTAAAATTCAGAAGCTTGGGTGTAAAGTAACTAGAATTTTGTGCATTATTGGGCGAGGAGGTAAAACTTGCCTGTTGGGGCGGTTCGTGAATTTTAATTAATTTTGACGCTACCTTAAGCCACTCGGTGGCACTACTGGGTGGTTGCAGGGTTAAAAGAGCTCTCACATTACTAGGAAGACCATTGGTCAATCCTTCTAATATTATATTATTAGGTAGCCCCAATTTTCTACCAATTTCTAATTTTTCATGAAAATAAGTTATAAGATTCGAAATTTTTTCTAGTTTTAAATTTGTAAAATCCATGAAAGTAAACACGGTACATGAAATATATTTTTCTCTCAGTATTTCAATCAATTCTTGCCAATTTTTACAATTTGAAATATTATTTATGTATGTTGTTAAGGCAGACCCCTTAAGAAATTTTCCTATATTTTGAAATTTCCAATCTTCATCTTTATTTTGTTGTAAGCAACACCGTTCGTAATATGCGATCCAACTCTCAAAACTCATATTATCTTCAAAATTAAAGGGGGCAATAAACTCATCACTTTTTTGCAGGGACATAGTGGCAATAGTTTGTGTATTTTCTTTACCATCTAACGACATGCCGAAATTTTTTTCTAAATTTTCACCTGAACGGAGAAGCATTTAATAATTGCATTCAGAAATTTTATTTAGCAACATTAATAATAATACTGCAATAAATTTACAAAATCTTACCTTAATGAAAATACTATACTAATGGGGAAAAGAATGCAGATATATCACTATATATATATATATATATATATATATATATATATATATATATATTATCAACACTAAAATAGCACTTTAAAATAACACACACAATTAATAACCATTTAAATATAATGCTCTAATGTTCACTTCAACTCTGAAAATATACGTACTTCACTTAATCAATATCCACAAGTCGAAATCCTCATTCTTCAACAATAAACAAAACACACTCAAAAAAAAATACCTTCTCTCACAAGTTCAATGCAGGCAGGGGGAGTTTCGGTCAACCGCAAAAACAAAAATATTCGGCACGGAGAAAAGGGGGAAATGATTCACCAGTTGCACACATTTCTCGTGGGGGCCTGTTTAGGGTGAAATTTGACGCACCGCCGCGCCGTAATGATGACAGGAGTTTCTCTTGGTTTGTGGCGAACGTGCGAAAAAGAAAAAAAAAGATGAATTAGGAGGCGCAGATTTCGGTATGATGAGCGCTGCAGAAATACCGCATAGGCTGTTCATCAATGCAGACGTTCTTCCATTTCGGCATTAACGGCGTAGAACGTACAAGAGGTTCTGTGAAGTACTTCAGAAGATACGTAACCTGACTCATCAGTCGGTGTTGAAATCTCCCAGAGCGGGGCTCGACGAAGTTGGCCGGCGCACAGTGGGGTAGAGGTGGAAAAAAGTCAATTTTTCAAAGTCGCTTTTTCATTGATCAGCTCCACTACTTTTACAGTAAATTACCTGCAGAATCGGCCTGTAGTAATAGTTTTGTGGTTACAGTATTTGTTTAGCATGAAATTAAAGTCGAAACGTGAGCAATTTAATTTTTTAGCTTTTACAAGGAAAATTTTTGAAAAATCTCTTTTTCATAGGTCTTTTCCGAATTTTTTTTTAATGATATATATTGTGAGTATAGGTCCTACAGTATCTGTAAAAAATACAAAAGTTAATTTGAAGATGAGTTTCGACTTGCAAATCAGTCAAAATTCGGATTTTTGGTGGAATTTGGATTTAGTTACGCGTACAAATCGAGCTTCACCTTCCTTTGGTTTGTCATATTTTTTGTCTTGAAGTTCTGACCCTAATAAAGGATCTCTGAAAGTTTCAGACCCCTTCTCACCCCTATTCGGTCACAGTAAATTTTTGAACATAGTAATAGGCCCCGCCCGCGTCTCATTCTCTCTGGCAGGAACACAATCAGTTCCCCGCGTACCCGCGACTCTGTGTTTTTGTTTCAAACTTGTTTTGAGGGGGGAAAAGGGCAGGTGATTAATTCAACATGCTTCTGTTTGAACTAGGAAAGTGTATAATGTCATCTGGGTAGACAATAGTAAAAAGTCTTCGTTCGTACTACGACGAATACGGACATTTTCAACATTTTGATGATATCTTTAGATCCAATAATCACTAGTTTAACACCGCTTCCGAAGAAGAAAATCCTTCCGCTAAGTGATGGGGCAAAGGAATTGTTATTTCTTGAAGGTACCTCAAACTGATGAGTGAAACAATCGAAAAAGAAAAGTGAAAACAACTTTTTAAAGAATTTTCAAAATTTTTTTTAGATTTATTCTGAAATTTATATAAACTGCTTATTTATTCTCAAATTTATTTAAACTATTTATTTATTCTGATATTTTCCCTGAGTTTTTAAAATGCTTTATCTATTCTGAGTTTTTTTTTGGGGGGGGGATATTTATTTTGAAATTAATTTGAACTGATTACTTATTCTTAGATTTATTCCGAAAAGCTTGAGTCATTTATCTTAAATTTATTCTGGAATTTCTCTTTTTGTTTATTCATTCTGATACGAGTGGATGCAGGCCTTCTTCACTCCAAAAATTTATTTTTTATCTATACCTGTTTCTTTTAAAAGTGATAGGTGCTAAAAAATGTTAAAAGACGATATGCACTAGGTAAATCTAGTATATTCAAATATGAAACTACTTATAGAACAAGAATTAATTTAATAAATTTGTCGAATTTTTATGGAAGTCGAATGTAGTTGACATTTCATCAAAAAATCCCCCCCTGGGGATTAGGAATACATTTTTTTAACCGCCCATATTGGTAGATCTGTAGATATCTCTGGAACTTCTACTGATCCGAAAATCCCTCAGACACAGCAAATTCTGTCTTCAAAAAAGTATGAGTTACTTTTTTAGGACAAGAACTGAAAAACACTTTTTAGCAAAAAAAAAAAAAAAAAGGAGAAAAATGCATAAATGCAATAATTCACAGAGTTTTGGGACTAAGGTAGGTTTCTACAGTGAAACTATCTCAAACTTGTCATAATTTACGCGATTATGTTTTTTTTTTCCCGAAATCGGGTGTTTCACCCCACTGTGCGGCGGAGAGCGGACTCAAGGGAGAGGCCATCGGCTGGTCGGCGAAGAAGCGCTCTGCATCTACTGCGAACGATGGGCGATGAACCCGTCTCCCGGATTATTGAGCGTTAATTTTTTTACGATTTAAAATTTTTAATTGGCACACAGGCAATCATCCTGTCGACTATTTGAGACGTCAGATATTTCAAGTAAGCTTCAGAGTTAAGGCAGGTAATATGGTTTATTGAACATTACAATTAAGTTACAATTTAAAATGAGACGAGGGGAGGGGAGACGGGTACAAGAATCAGCGTGGACTCATGAAGCAGTTCCAGTGGCAGAAGTCCCCCGATTTTCGATGTGCGGGAGTATTTACGCTTACCACACCACGTGGTCTGCGAAGACACAACTCCTCCTCTCTCTTATCTCTGATCGAACCACACACATTTACCGACATGACCCACATCCGGGGACACAAGGGCGTGGGGACACGTGTACATCTAAAGAACTCAGAATCGACGGCCTGATGTCTGGCAAATAACAAAATAAATAAAACATAGCTCCATAGCGCGCGTGGCAAGTATGACAGGAAAGTAAAACTTACAGTGAAAGTATCCGCTTGAACAATACCCAAACTAGTAAAACCCAAATTACCTTTTTATACATTACATATATATATATATAAATTTATATATATGTATATATATATAGAGAGAGAGAGAATCTATAGTAACCGTCAAAAAAGATAAAGTTTCGTTAAAAATCAATAGAAATTTTGAAATCATATTAATTGCTTATTTAGTCTGAAATATGTAAATTAGAAAAGAAATGTTATAGTATAAAATTAGGGGGGGGAAGCTTATGTAATGTTTGTGGTGATCCCCGAAAAGCTTTAAAAATTAAGTATTAATTTTACATGAAATTCTAACACTTATTCTTTGAAGTGTTTCTTCTGTAAAAGGGGAAATTATAATTCAGTATATAAATGTTTTTCTCTTATTATGTGATCACTTGCATGTATGGGCTTTATTAATCTAATTTTAAAAAAGCTCATTTAACCTAAACAACATATAAATAAAACAAAAAGTAACGCTTAAACAATGTCTTTTTTGTGGGGGCTGATCCCCCCTCCTAGATCCTCCACTGTTATGTTGTGCAGAAATTTATATTTATTTCATATCCACCCTCCCACTCCTCAAATGAATATTTTCCTGACTACCCCCAGGAGATTATAAATAAATATATCAGTTTTATTAGCTTAACCTGCTTTCTCTCATTGTCACCGTCTGAATTTTCATTTTCAGCCTAATGAGTTTCACTATATTAACAGAAACATTTCCTTTCTAGACTCCTTACAGAGAAGACTAAAACGAAGTCATACATTATCCAGATGTATGTGCCATATCAGTCTCCAGTAGTTGAGAAAGGAGAGAAACCACCTGTTTATGAATTACCACCAGCCTATGAGGAAGCTCTTCACAATATACTCCCCTGGAATACTCTCACCTAACTCCGTACTGACTTGTGTGTTGTGTGTGTGTGTGTGTGTGTTTTTTCCCCTTCAGTAAGTGAGCACTTCACCCCAGTCAAAAGAACGAGCATGGGTGTAAATTATTTTGTGTTTGCTTAATTCATTGGTTAGGGGAAACCGGAAAGTATCACTACTTTAAAGTTCCTACTTATCTTTTCCTTGGGTCAGTGGCGTAACCAGAAATTTTTCATTGGGGGTAGGAGTAGGGGGGGGTGTTTGACTACTCCAACTCACATATATGTATACGTGTGTGTGATAAGAGAGTGAAAAATATGCATTTTGTATGACAAATACTTCCTCATGGGGGGTGACCCCCCTATCCCCCCCCCCCTTGGCTACGCCACTACCTCTGGTAATACAATAAGCTCAAACAAAATCAATTAATTCATAAAGAAATATTTTTTTCAAAGTTCTTGAATTTGTATGCATTGTTTCAAATTACAGATATTTATAATTTAGACTAATAAACTCAAAACTTAATAAACCTATTGGCATAACTAGGTGAGGTTTACAATGCGATAAGTTCACCCTAGAAAAATTTTACCACATTTTAGAAAAGTTCGATTTTTATTGAAAGATACTACGCCCTTTAGATTGGCTTCACCTAGAAATATTCAACAAAATACCTATCTAATTATGCCAATGAATAAACTATTATAAAAATGTCTATTTTTAGGCTCTGGGGGATCAGTCACATGAAATCTTCGAGTAATATGCTGGTAGATAACTATTTATTAATGTTCCCGGAAGGTCAATCATTCAAGAAACAAATTCATCATCCTCCCGTGGTTATAGGCCTTGAAGTTTAAGCTGCCTAAATTATGTCTCATTAATCATTCTTTACTGGGCTAGTGCTACCGAATAAGCAATTGTTCAGAGTAACCAGGGACGTGCCAACGTCTTGGAAAGTGTGTGTGTGTGTGGGGGGGGGAGGCGAACGATTTTTTCCGACATCAAGAGGGAGGGCAGTCATTTCACCAGCCCCTCATCCTCCCCCCTCCCCGTCCACCAACAAATGTTTTTAAAATAAAAGGTGTCAACCTTGGTACCAGGAAAATTTTTGTTTGTACTTCTAATGCTCGATTACAATAATCATTTTCTTCAGGGACGGGGCAGCTATTTTGCCCCCCCACGCCAATTTTTAAAAATAATCGGCTTCAATCTTTTTTAACCTCGTCTGTACACCCTCTCAAAAAAGTATTCGAGTGTCAGCCAAATTTCCTGAATCAATTTCATGTAAACTAATTAATTTACCGATTTTTTTTTAATTTTTTTTTTTTTTGGTATCTCAATAGTTTGCTTAAAATAACAGTTTTCTTCGTGCGGAAGGGGATGGGTGGTGGCAGCTATTTCGCCCCCCCTCCCCTCTTCCGCTTGAGCTAGTACAATTTTTGTTTATGCCTCATTAGTTTGTTTAAATAACCGTTTTCTTGAGGGGAAGGGCTGGAAAATTTGCTTCTCCCCATCTTGAAGAAGAAAACTATTGTAAGCAAACTATTGAGGGGGCGAACATTGAGAGGGCTAAAATACAGAGGGGGCGAATTATATAGTTCGCCCCTTCTACTCATTTACCGAGGGGGCGATAAACCCCCTTGCCCCCCCCCTCTTGGCACATGCCTGAAAGTAACAAATGTTAGGATAGACAGAGTTTATCAACCCTTTGAACTGTTTCTTTTCACCGGTGCAAAGGCACATCATAGGGAAGCAAAGCTGGGCACTCGTCTTGGAATGCCCCACTGATGTTCATTACTCTATTTCATAACTAAAATCATTTATATTTTTCAGAATTCTGCATTGAAAAACTGATAAATACAGATTTAATTTTAAAATATTTGTGTTTTCTCCTCTATTTACTTTCCCAGAACACAATTCATTCTACTAATATTTTCAATACTATTATACAGGCTGTCCCAAAAAAGGTGGTAACGGGCTTTACTTCTTTATCTATTAGGGGAAAAAAGGGGAATGGAAATTGAAAAAAATGTTCGAAATAAAGTCGGAAATAAGTGTTAAGAAAAAATTCCTCTCGTTCATTTATAAAAAAAAAGTTACACTTTTTAAATTTGCATACAACCACCGTACGAAAAGATTCCCGATTAGTAACATGTGCCCCATATACTAATGAGGCGTTTTTCAAAATTTGAGTATTATATCCTAAAACAGGTATGGGCAACCCTTAAAATGTGGCGGGCCAAACTTTAGGATGTTAGCAAGTCGCGGGCCAAACTTTCGGATGTTAGCAAGTCGCGGGCCAAACTTCAGGATATTAGCAAAGTCGCGGGCAGCATAATTGGGATTTTGAATGGTTTATATGGGTTTTATACGGAGTTTTAATATTGTTACGAATTTTTGGGAAACCCGCTGCTTTGCGGTTTAAAATAGCTCAAAATTCGTATTCTACGTGTCAAATAGTTAAATTTTGCTTTTTGTTGCATCGAAATCGGTCAAGTAGAACCGGAGATACGGAGGTTTCGGTTTCCCCAATCATTCCTATTGCAGTTCTAGAAATCTCGAGAAATATTTGTCCTAGACCTTCGGAAACTTCACTTTAGGGACTTATTTTTGGCGCGAAATATCGCATATTTAGGTCATTTGGCGCGATTTTTCCAATGGGCCTTGTAAAGTTAGTCTTTCTGCATTAACAATCATAATAGCCTAATATTACTCTTCTATTACGCAATCGAGTCTGTTCTAGTACATTCCACGGATGGTTCTCTCTGGAACCTTCCACGGTGTTCGTCGCAGCCTATAAAAACGGGTTCCCCCAGTCTTGCTTCTGCATCCGCCAAGAGCAGATGTCCGTGAAGTTTAAGGCTTTGTATTGACGCTATAGAAGCGGTGTTTTCGCTTGTTTATGATGTTGATTTTTAAGTGCTGTGTGTAAATTCTTCATTGTTGAGTCTTGAGGGACTGTTAGTGTTATACCTCGTATATTTCCACTGAACTTTTCCTGTGGAAGTGTTTTATTTTGTGTGAGAATTGTGAAAGCTTCTGTACTGAGGAGACTGTTATAAACGAGCTACTGGCCGTTAGTGCCTGTGAATTTTGTACAACTGATTATTCGACGAAGTTCTAGAAAGCAATAAATTTTGTGTTCCATCCTGACAAGTGGACTCTTTTCTAGAACTTTCTATTCCAACTGGACTTTAGAACGACGAACCCAGGAATTAGCAGAGTATTTTGTAATAACTAGCCGCCTTCGGCGACCAGTTTTGGCCGTCGATGGCCGCTTCGCGCCCAAATTGTGCAACCTAGAGCACACACGCCACTTCGCGACTGGCTTGTGCAACCTACGGCCGAAATTTACAACAAACTAAATTAATTCTCTAGGGAGAGCGTGTGGCGACCAGGAACTTATGGGTGGTAGAATGAGACGCAATCTGGCTCGGCCAAAATGAACCCCGCTTGACCGGTCTTTAATTGCCGGGTGTTGTGTGCGCGGAGGCGATCTTCGTGCCGCCACATTACTCCCCCCCCCCCTGGAGAGTCAGTCGGAGACTGACGAACGATGTTCCAAACGTTATGGAACGCTGCCACTCGTTGTGGACTTTGTGAGGTCGCTGCCACTCGTTGTGGACTTTGGTAGGTCGCGGCCGCTCATTACGGACTTTGAAAAAGACGAGCGAGAGATGGAAGAGGTCGGTGCTGGCGCCATCTGTCGCTATTGGCGAGAAGGAGAATGCGTGTTCGTAGTCAGGGTCATCAATGTAGGGAAAGCATGTGGCTACAGCTGGGTTTGAACCCAGGGACTTATGGGTGCTAGAATGAGGTGCAATCCGGCTCGGCCAAAAGGTACCCCGTTTGACCGGCTTTCAATTGCCGGGTGTTGTGTGCGCAGATGCGATCTTCGTGCCACCACAATTCTATGACTAACTTTTTTGTTTAAAATCGATACTTTAATAAATACAATTGTTAGTAGCAAAATTTCTTTGAGGGGGCGGCTGGGGAGATTTGCCTTTGAAGAGAAAAATAACTTATTGAGATATTTATCACTAAATTCATGCTGCAATGTATTGTTTCTTTAAAAATATTTTTTGCAACAATAAAACATGCATTTGTACTTAAATAAATAAAATTAGTGAAATATAAATTATAATGAATGGTTTATATATATATTTTTTTACTATAGTAAATTAATAAATTTGGTTAGTTAAACTATGGCCTTGAAATCATTTTGCGCAATTGTAAAATTATTTAATCCTTTTGAATACTAAATTTTTGCAGTTTTATTGAATGATGCATATAATTTGTAAATAATTTAGAAGTAATTTACTGAATAAGTAATTAATTATACATGAATTTTGTATTAAATTATTCCTTAGGTAAAGCAGAAATCTGCTTATGGTCATTGTATTAATAATTTTAAGGAAAAGGCAGTAAAACGGACATTTTTAATGACTCAGTTAACAATATAATTCATAGATGTCACCAAAAAAACAATCTTGTGCTTTTTCTCTCTATCATCTAATCGATCTACGCGAGAGTTTATGTTCCATGATTTTTTTTTTCAAAGAATAAGGAATGAATCGTTTCTCTGTTTACTTTTTAAGGCGTGATATTTCGCTAGATATTTAGAGTTGAAAGTAGCTGAAGTTAAGAAAAGGTTAACTTTTGAGAGATCTTTCGAACTGTATAAAAAGTTTTCGCTTTCAGTAAGAGATAAAAATGTCGTTTTATCAAAATTTCAACATGGCGACAGATGCACCGGGAGCGATGAGTTGATCCCGGAGGAGTTAGGAACGAGACGTTTATTATTTAGATATGTTCCGAGGGCCGTATCAAAAGCCGGAGCGCGCCACATCCGACCCGAGATCACCCATATATGTCCTAAAAAGTGACAGAGGTATGAAGATAAATACAGGGTGACTGTTAATTCATGGTACAGACTTTCAGGGCTGGTACAGGACATTGTAACTATCACATTTTGTGAGGAATGTATGGTCAAAAGTGAAGCGTCGAAGCACAAGCACAGGAAAGAACAAATTATGGACAAAAGTTCTGCCCATATCACACCTCCTACGTTCAATCTTCAATTTAATCAAGTATTTAATTCAACTTGTTCGACTATTTCACTCAACAGGCTCTCTAGCACCATGGTATCGTAGAATATCTGTGACGAATAGTTTTCGTTTTCGGATAGCCAAATACTTCGGATAAATAGTCGCAACTTTCTTTTTGGTGCTAGCACGATGAGTGTCGAATAAAACAAGCGAGTATTTTTGTGCATACAAAGGTTTATTCGAAACTCAGACCGATCAACCAATCAAAACACACGGCTTTCTCCCCTTTTTCTTAAACGAAGGCATGTCTTCAGAATTTTTGAAGACTGGAGACATCCATCAAGAGTGGAAGCAGGTTTTTGACTGACCCACCGTGCTAGGGAGAGGGGTCCTTTTGTGGAAGTACTTGACACTTTATGATTCACACAAAAACCCATCCATCTCGTACGCTCCGATACCGGGATGCAAGTTTTCGCCTTCATCCAACGTGTCGGGAAAAACAGCATTATTTCCGATAGTGAAAACGACAGTCAAACAATTACGATAGGATCGTGCTAGGGCATATCGGATATTTCTCGGAATGTGACGTCATGAGAAGAGATCGATATATTCGCTACCGAAAGCTTTCCGATACTGTGGTGACAGAGCCCCTAGTTTGACTGAGAAAGGGAAAGTTTGACTGAAAAGGCTTTTCACCCAACTGTTGTGGGAAAACAGTCGAACGAGTGTTGCTTGAATTGAAGATAGGGAACGTGTGATATGGGCTTTAAGCGCCGAAGCACAAACACAGGAAAGAACAAATGATAGGGAAAGTGTTTTATTTTCATAACCTCGCTTACAAGTGGAAATTAATTTACAATAAGTGCTCAAAATTGCGTCCATCAGCATTAATACATGCTTGACAGCGTCCTCGGTGCAGCGATTGACGAACACTTTGAAAGATATCAGGAAGTTCATGCACACTTGCAGCAGCTACGGATCTTCGAGCAACGAGATCTTCATCGGAGTCTACTCGAGTGGCCTAAACGTCTTACTTCAAATCCCCCCCATAAAAAAGAATCGAGGGGCGTCAAATCGGGAGGCCGAGGTGCCCAAGAGATGGATCCACCACGTCCAATCCATAGTATGCCAATTTTCGCAATCAAGTACTGACGAACATCCAGAGCCTGATTATGACCAACGGGGGCCCGGGCATTGTTGAGTTTGGGGGCCCCCCCATCTATTAATTTTTTTTTTATTTTTCATAAAATTTTGACATAAAAATATATTTCAGAACAATCTTTGAAATCGGCAGCCCTTTCGAGCCGGGGCCCTGGGCAAAGTCCCGATTTGCCCATGCGATAATAAGGCTCTGCGAACATCTAGAGTGAAGGGAGCTGGCGCCCCATCATGCTGAAATCACGTGCGGTTTCTAATGGTGATTGCAACATGTAGCCAAGGGCGGTTCTAGAGTTGCAGTCTGGGAGGGGAATGATATTTTATAATTTAAAATAAATTCAGTGTCTCAGAGAAGGATTGACTACTGGGGGGCGCACAATGGAAAGGGGACCCTTCTGACTGCAAAATACACTTCATATCTGTAAACTAGCTGAAGCAGCCGTTCTTCGCTGGGAATGGTTATTGTCAAAATCAACAAATACAAATGAAAATAGTATCGCAGTGGTCTGGGCGCTCAACTCCGTTCCCGTAAGAACACGGCAAGTGAAGCCAGAGGTGAAGAGAGCCAAGTCGGGGCCCCGGGGATAAAATCTTTGGGATCCCTTTGCTATCTAGAAATCCTTTTGATATCGCATCAGACCAATCATTTATTCCTTACTAAAATTATTCCTCATTTAAAGAAACTTTAAATTAATTGTAATTGCAAAATAATTAATAGAATTAAAATTATTAATTTAAAAGAGTATTATACTTTAATAAACATACATGCTCTAAAAAATACCAACATTTTGTTTTGAATGTTTCGTCACCTCCATAGAGAAACTGTATTTCAAACGTTAACATTTTTGCACGGCATGTTTCATCAGTATTGAAAAAATGAATATTTTTAGTCATAGTTCCATGCAAGCAGGCAGACAAAAAAATTTCAGAAGTCCAAAAGAGTGGAAATTTCAAAATTTCTCATTGAAAGTCTTGACCTTTAACATTTTGTTAAGAAAAACTCAAAATTCCGGAGGTTGGGTGGGCCCATAGTCTCTTCTCTGGCTATACCCTTTCTTCCACTATTTAACAATGTGTCTCGAAAAAAAAATGATTTCTTGTTAAATAAATCTTTTCTACTTTTAGTCATGGCAAACCGCTGAATAACACCGTCCATCAGGGGCGTAGCCAAGGGGGGGGGGTTAGGGGGGGTCATAACCCCCCCATGAGGAATTTTTTGCCATACAAATTGTATATTCTTCACTCCCTTATCACACACATATATGCATATATGGGAGTTGCAGTAGTCGTAACCCCCCCATGAAAAATTTCTGGCTACGCCCATGCCGTCCATGTCTACTTTTCTTGCAAAAGAAAACTCAATCACTAACACTCCTCGTTTTTGTCAGGTGGGTGGTTTATGCTTTAGCTGGCTTTTTGTAATTTCATTCAAAAATTAATTTGAAACATCCGGGGACATAATCTGATTTTGGACTTTTTTTTTTTTTTTTACAAAATTGACAGCACACAATTAAGTATCGTATAAAAAGCAAAAGCGGGGCCCCTTCACAAGCTGAGGACCTGGGGATTTTTCCCCTGCTCCCCCTCCCTCTCTGCGCCACTGAGTGAAGCAGCATCTGGCCTGGCCAGTGCTTGGGAGGGTGAACACCCTCTCGGCTCGTCCGCTGTCGGACCGTGTACGCTCGTGGGAGCTGGTGCACGTAAAATCCGTCGTGGCTCCAATGTTGTTAAACGATACCTCTGGGGGTGCCGATTTCAGGTGGTGGTTGGTCCCTCATCTGGAATCGGATCAAACAAGTAGAAGTCTAACCCCCCCCCCTCCCCAACAACAACAAATGAAAATAAGTAAATAAATATCAAACAAATTTTGGTTATAGATCTAATTGCCTACAAAAACTGTTTTAGAATATTCTTCAGGAATAGTTTAAGTATATTTGATTTTTTTAAAATACTGTTTGGAAAGTGCATCATATTCCCCGCGTATTTGTCCTCTTGTTCTTCAAAATTGAAATCTATGTTAAAATCGCCTAATCCCCGCCATGCATATTCTAGCTATATTTCATCTTTATTTACTCGAATATAGACACCAATATTCTCATTAAATAAACAATAGGGTTAGACAATTTCCCGATAAGATGGTTGTGTTTTGTTGTATTGTGGGATTACCACCGATTAGCAACACGTGGGCTCTAAGCCGAATGGCGGGGTGCCCTCCGTGGGGGGTCTTTCTAAGGGGTCCTAACCTGTATTTACACTAAGTTCCGTAGGAAACCACGGAAATTCCGAACGGTTAAGTCGGCGGACGCGATCTGGTTTTGAACCAGGCATCTTCCGTCACCCAGCACAGCGCGTTATGCGCTTGATCACTGGTGGGCACTCGACAAAGATGGAAGATATCGCTTCGGGGACTTATTTCTTTTATGCCAATTTTCGTTATACATCATCGAAAATGGCAAACCTTGGGGATTTTTCTTGTTTAATCTGGCAACCCTTGAAACTTGATTCGCCCTTTCACCAGGTAAACAAAAATCTTTGTCCTGAAATTAACAGCACCCAAGAGCTAAATATTACATAAAAAACACCTTTTTTTTTTGTCAACTTACCCTTTATAATGGTCGATTTTTTAAAAAAATTGAAAAAGATTTTTATGAACTTGTGTTCATTACATTTTAATGCAAGATTTTTATGGCTATCTTCATTTTCCTTCGATATATGAAGACAAATATGAAAATAACATTTTAGCCCCTCACATCAGTTTGAACTCTAAAAAACTCTGAAAATGACTGTTGTGCATTCGTGTTAGCTACATTTTAGAGCAAGAATTTTGTGGCTATCTCTTTTTCCCTTTGAGACATGATGGAAAATTTTGACCCCCTTATTCCCGTTATGATGTGAATTCTAAAAAAAACCTAAAAATAATTTTAAGGAATTTGTGTTCACTATATTTTTAAGCAAGAATTTTAGGCTATCTCTTCTTCCTCTGATATATGAAGGGAGATGTGAAAAGAATGTCAAAGAACGTTTTGGCCCCTTACACCCACTTGGGTGCGAATTCTAAAACACCCTGAAACAGATTTTTAGGCATCCTTGTTCGATACATTCTAAAGGAAGAATTTTATGACTATCTCTATTTCCATTTGAGATATGATGGCAAATTAGAAAATAACGTGTTGGCTCCTTTTTATGCGCATTCTAAAGAACCCAGAAAACGAATTTTAAGCATTTGTATTCCCTATACCTTTAAGCAAGAATTTTAAAGCTATCTCTTTTTTCTCTCTCATATATCAAGAGAAATGTGAAAAGAACGTTTTGGACCCTTACCCCCGTTTGGATACGAATTTTATAAAACCCTGAGAATAATTTTTAGGTGTTGCTGTTAGTTGCATTTTAAAACAAGAATTTTACGGCCATATCTTTTTTTTCTCTGAGATGTGAAAGGAAATGAAAAATAACGTTTCGGCCCCTTACGCCCGTTTAGGTCCGAATTCTATAAAACCCTAAAAACAACTTTTAGGTATTTGTGTTGTTACATTTTAAAGCAAGAATTGTGTGGCGATTTCTTTTTAACACTGAGTTATTAAGGGAAACGTGAAAAGAACGTTTTGGGCCTCCATCCCCGTCTGGGTTCGAATTTTTAAAAATCGATTCTTAAATGACGCCTTGGGAACAAAAGTTAAAAACTGCTAAAATTTCATATCTCTGCCTCCAGTAGATTTGGCTGGGCGATGATCGTCAGTCAGGACATCTTCCTTTATATATGAAGATAAAATGTTTAATTAATCATCAAATGTGAAATAAATGTTTAATTAATCACATAATTAATGAAGTATTTAAATACGGAAAATAATAACCTTGCATCTTTGCCCCCCCCCCTCATCGATCAAAATTATTGTTATATTTGAAGAGTTCCTATGTTTGCCATGTAGATAGTGTTATTTGTTTATTTCACCCCAGTGAATTCCCCATGCAGAATTATTTTTTACTTTTGTTATCAAAATCCTGGGAGGGGTAATTACCCCCATTACCCCCCCCGTAAAACCGCCAATGCATGTAGCTGATCTGGTAAAACTTGTTGAAGGAAAATGAGATAAGAGTGGTTACTGAGTCGCTGTAGCAGTAAGTATAAGCCAATCAAGAAGTCATTTACGATACCAGCCTACACTTGACTGTAGCGTTCTTGAAACGCACGTGGTCGCGTTGCAAGGATTCTCGTTAGCTGAAAAAAAGTACTTATAGATAAAAAAAAACTGTAATTAAAAAAAAAAAAAAAAATCTGATCGCGCATTCACTTTGAAATGTCGAAAATTTCAATTTTGTTTTTTCCCTCAGCAGTTGTTTGAAAAGCTCTGTACATAGGCGTCTGGTCCGGGGGGGCAAGAGGGGCGACTGCCCCCTCACTTTCAAAAGTAAAAGGGCCTCGCCCCCCCAATTTTCAAAGTTCAAAAGTAACAATACATCTAAAAATGATGGCAAGACACCCAATACGCAAGAGAAGGGGGAGGGAAAGCGAACTTTCCCAGTGCACGGTCTTATATTTATATATATACAGTGAAACCCCGGTTTAACGTTATCCGTATTTACCGTTTTCCCGCCTATAACGTCTTTTCCTATTGGTTCCAAATATCTTCCTATACTTGTAAAGTTAAAAAATCCCGTCAATAACGTTAGATTTCCCGCACTTAATGTTTTTTCGGCGAGAGAAATTCGATGCGTTTTCTTTAAAACACGTCACAGTAATTGTGATGGTAAGTAAATAGTTCTTGACAATAGCGGCAATGCGCACTCCTTTTCCTTTATTTGGATAAAAGGAGGGAAAATTATTCTTTATCTCCTCCAACTGTCCGAGTGCCTTCATTCCCATAAAAACGGAGTGTAGCCTTCTAGAATTATAGCCTTGAAGAATGAGGCGGACGATTTTTGATGAATTGGGTTTACCTGTAAGTGGGTTTAAGCGCTGGGGGAATTTCCGGTCAAGCGGGAGAGACGCGTTAGTTACTTTAAAATTTTGTCATTGCTACCTTCCTGTATTCTGGAGTAGATACAAGAGGCAGTCTTCGGATTACCCTTTTTTCTACAGTGATACACTGTGACACATTTCAGATCTTGCGATAAAACTCAATTTCTATTCATAGATTTTTGAGGAAAGGTAAAAATTTGATTATATATATATATATATATACAGGGTGTCCAGCCTAATGTGACCCAATAGCTAATTCCCGAACCGTTCGGTTTAGATATGCACTTCCAATTTAAAAAATGTTTTAAAAAGGGTAAAGAATGTTTTTACGTGCTTTTCGAACCAAAAAACCCATTTAGAAAAAAATTACAAAAATTAAATTTTTATACGGTCCCCAGGTCCTATCATTTATATTTAGGAAAAGATGCAGTACACAAAAACAAAGTAAACACAAAAAGTTTCATTTTATTACGATAAAAACTGACCAAGTTATGGAACTTTGAAAATCATACATTTCATCCATTTTCTCGGCCAATTTCAAGAAGCTAGTAAGGGACCGTCTCCAAAGTGAAATTAATTGGAACTCTGCCAGGAAACTTTCGCTCTTGCACGTTACTCTTATGTAAATCGTTTTTAAATTTAAAAGTACATACATTACGTTAATATTACAATAATTGAATACCTAAGAAACAAAATTTATTCTGTGTACGTGTAAAACACAGATAAAATAAAATATTTTGGACGAAGAAAACTTTTCAAAAGCAGTTCCAAAAAACTTAGACTTATTTGCCTGCGGCTTCAGACTGATTTGCTGCGATACTGATCATGGCGAACGTTAAAAATCTGTTGTGTAGTCGCTTGCAATTGCATACAGCCGTATTCTAATATTACGAATTCTAGTATGGGAGAACGAGATGCATACAACTGGTCTCCAGGCATTAGCTCCTGCGCCAGGACTGGACGATAAGGAAATGCACCGTACGTATGTAATATGTTCCACACCGTCGATTTTGAGTAGGAACAAGCCTTGCTAATATCCTGGACACTACTTTCAGGATGAGCCAGGGCATATCCTAGAACATCCTCAGCGGGTATCCGCAAGCTTGAAGGTGTGGCACGAGACAAGGGAATATGTCCAGTGCTGGATTAGGTCAGCGCGGGGCCCGTAGCAAATGTTACCAAGGGGCCCCCCTGTGCAGTGACGCGCCTATATTTTTTTTTGAGGGGGAGGAGTTCACACTCACATTAAAGTAGTAGAGCTAAATTAAATGAGAAAATAAATAGTGCTAATTATATTATAATTTATGTTTAGTGCTAATTAATTAGTTAATGGGATTACTAATGCTAATTAGATGTAAACAAAACTAAAAGTTCCCACATGTTAAATTCGCGAGACGTTTATCCCAGCCTTTCCTCCACCTTGGGTGAGCTAATCTCTAGGTTTTGTGCGATAATAAAATAAAACACAACTTTTACGAATTTTCTTGATTCAAAATGAGCAAATTTGAGTTAGCACTAAACAAATAAATTTCTCCAAGTAAATTGGTGCGCGGATAAAATGCCCGTCAAAATGAAGTTTTTTTTTTCGGGGGAGGGGGAGGGGGGGCTAGATAGATAGTGAGACTGACGATGTTTAAAGTTATTTATACGTACAACTCGGGTTTTTCTAATGAATGTTAATGTTCATGGAATTTCTAACACTTCCCACCTTTCCCATATGCAAACGTATAACTAGACAAGTTTACACACATAAAATAATAATTGTTTCTGTAAAATTTTTAGAACCTTCGAAATCAATATGTATTTTAAACTGTGCCTTTAAACACTATTTTCTCCCCTGTAAAAATACATGCCTGTAAAATTATTCCATTATCTGGACGGTCTTTACTAATAATAGGTTACATATTTTTAACTTCTGTTAATTTATTTGATGGATTAATTCATAAGAAATCGAACTGAGGATAGATAGATCTAGCACAATAATACCTCCGCTATTCAAAATAAACTGCATGAACGGAAGGCATTTAAACTGCACATGCTTGTACAGGGGGACTGTTACTTCCACATACCGCTTGGAACACTTCCAAAGGTCATTTGGTTCGTGTTCTACAAGCATATGTGCATTACTTTTCAACTTATCCTTGTTAAAATGATATAAAATATTTTGTTAAAAAAAATCTTAATAAGAGGATTGTATCTTTTCTAAATAGAATAATCTATATAATAAATAATAACAAATTCAGATAAAACTTCATTATTACGTATGCGGCGGCAGCACTTTGCGTTATGTCCCTCTCCACCTCCAGGACACGAGTCTCCAAGAGAATCGACTTGAAAGCACGAGAGGGTTTTCGCAACCAGGCCAGTTTTTTCCACAGAAGCAGAGTTATGCTAATGTAACCGTGTTGCTATGTGAACAGCGACACTATATAAGGTCTGTAGCTAGTTACTAACGTATGTAGCGAGTTACTACGCCTGGGGTATAGTCCCCTTTTTGTATTCGGCACAAGGTGCCAGTTTGTGTTTTATCTGTTTTATGTTTTCGTTTTAATAAAGTGTTATGTTGGGAAAAGTTGTGTTCAATCGTGAATACACACACGTACAATGAGAAGGGCAGAAAGTTATCATCTGCCACTTCAACTGGTGACCCGGAGTAGGACAAACCCATCTTCTGTAAGAAACAAAGTGTGCTACTCTGGAAGCTCGATCGATGTTCAAAGTCAAGCCTCTTCAGCAGCTTGGGCAAGATCTACAGTCAAGCTGGCCCTCGTTGAGTTTCTTGGAGCCGCCTTATTGCAAAGAACGGTGTTCTACGGGTAAAGATTTCCTCTCGTCTGCTGCCTCGACTTTCCTGCGCGCACCGTCATCAAGTATTTGAGGACAACGGACAAGACAGGTGGCAAGTTTTAAACAAACATTTATACATTTTTCTTCATCCCCATTTAATTGGTTGCTCAGTCAGGCTTTCCAAAAATGAATGGTGAAACGTCTGTAGAGGCGGTGAAAACCGGCGACATTAGTCGCGTAGCTCTCAAGTTACCACCCTTTTGGGAAAAATTTCCAGATTTATGGTTCGCTAATATAGAATCACAATTTCACATCGCGAACATTAGTGAAGATTCTACAAAATTTTATTACATAGTGTCTAGTCTAAATGCTGATATCTTAAGTTATGTAAGTGATGTAGTTTTTAACACCTCCCCCCACTCTAAAGTATGATACCTTAAAAAAACGGCTTTTAGCCGAATTCACGGATTCCGAACAAACAAAGATAAAGCAATTACTTTCGGAATTAGTGTTAGGAGATGAGAAACCTTCCCACTTACTAAGGAAAATGAAGCACTTAGCACCCGATAAAACGGACACCGAGTTTTTAAAAACTCTATTTCTACAAAGATTGCCTAAAGACACTCAAGCTATCTTGTCTGTATATGAGGGTACTTTAGATACATTAGCTCTCATGGCAGATAAAATTGTAGAAGTCACGGGTAATTCTAGTTCAGAAATACAAAGTCTAGACACTCATACTACTAACTCGAAAAATGAGGTGCAGGAATTAAAAAAACAATTGACAGAACTAACTCGAAAAATTGACAAGGTCTTTAAAGATAAATTTAGGCCACGCACTCTTAGTCGTACAAGACTCATTAATAAATTTCAGCGTAATCTCCCACACCGTGTGACACCCTCCCACTCCTCTGAAACGGTGTGCTGGTATCATAAAAAATTTAAAGATCGTGCTCGCAAATGTCTAGAGCCGTGCAATTATAACTCCTTAAAAAAACTAGAGGGCCGGTCGCATTATACGGCGCAATGTGACTATACGTACAAGGACGTTATAAGTCGCCGTCTTTTTATAAGAGATAAAATATCTGGGGTGGAATATCTAATTGATAGTGGCAGTGATATCTGCGTTTTACCCAGAGCAAAAAATACTCAGTATAATGGACCTAAAAATATTATATTGTATTCTGCTGATGGATCTCGTATCAAAGTCTACGGAACTAAATTAGTAAAACTCGATCTTGCGTTAAATCCGTCTTTTCAGTGGCCGTTTGTGGTCGCAGACGTTAGCAGACCAATAATTGGTGCTGATTTTATAAAACACTTTGGCTTATTAATTGGTCTGAAAAGACTTTGTTTACGCGATCCAAGTTCGTCCAAAGCAGCTCTAGGTTCCGCTTGCAACGAGAGTTCGCCTAATGTTAGTCTACTTGCTAAGGATTTAAAAATTAAAAATATATTACGAAAATTTCCCGACATACTTAAACCGTATCCTTCTAATATGAAAGTAAAGCACAATACAGTGCATAAAATTGAAACAACAGGACAACCTGTATTCGCACGGCCACGGCGTTTAAATCCATTGAAATTAAAAATAGCTAAACAGGAATTTCAATACATGCAAGAAAAGGGAATCTGTAGACCTAGTAACTCGTGTTGGGCCAGCCCTTTACACATGGTCCCAAAACCCAATAGTACTGATTTTCGTCCGACTGGCATAGAGGTTTGAAAACTGCGTTGAAAGCCTGTCTGACCGACCAATGGTTGGAAAAATTGCCTACTGTTCTATTAGGACTTCGGTCCGCCTATAAAGAAGAGTTGAGAGCAACCACGGCTGAGCTGGTATACGGCATTTCGCTTCGACTCCCTGGAGAATTTTTCCAGCCCTCTGCAACAGATATTAATGTTCCCGACTTCATTCGACAACTAAAGCAGCAGATGGAGCACCTAGTACCTCGGCCAACGTCTTCTCACGGCCGTGAACAAATATTCATTCCCAAATCACTAGCTACTTCCAAAGATGTATATGTCCGTAAGGACTCTGTGAAACCACCGCTGTGTCCACCGTACGACGGACCATTTCCTGTGCTAATGAGAACCAATAAATTTTATAAAATTTTAATGAAAGGCCAGGAAAATATAGTCACCGTTGATCGATTGAAGCCTGCTTTCACTTTGAACGAGCAACAGGTAAAAAGTGCTGATCTGACCGGAAACGCTACGGTCACACGCGCAGGACGTACCAGCAAACCCCCGGAACGTCTGCAAGTTCGTTTCCACTAGGAGGGGGGTACTGCGGCGGCAGCACTTTGCGTTATGTCCCTCTCCACCTCCAGGACACGAGTCTCCAAGAGAATCGACTTGAAAGCACGAGAGGGTTTTCGCAACCAGGCCAGTTTTTTCCACAGAAGCAGAGTTATGCTAATGTAACCGTGTTGCTATGTGAACAGCGACACTATATAAGGTCTGTAGCTAGTTACTAACGTATGTAGCGAGTTACTACGCCTGGGGTATAGTCCCCTTTTTGTATTCGGCACAAGGTGCCAGTTTGTGTTTTATCTGTTTTATGTTTTCGTTTTAATAAAGTGTTATGTTGGGAAAAGTTGTGTTCAATCGTGAATACACACACGTACAATGAGAAGGGCAGAAAGTTATCATCTGCCACTTCACGTATTACGTTCAAATGTTTTTGCAAGATATAATAATCTTAAGATCAAATTTGTGAGTTTCTTTGTGGATCAAGAGTATCCGAAAATTCTCTTTGTTTTCAGTTTGCCTGGGGTTATGACTTCTCGGATACCCTGACCGTCCTGTCTTTGTGCGAAAATCCTCTCGGTTCTAATTATTTTATTTGAACGAACGTACTGGCATTCGAGCCCTTGACCAGTGGTTTCGACCGGCCAAAATCAATTCTTTTATATTTAACGTGGTTAATTTCCGTGATTAATAAGATAATTTATCGTAATTGTGGATTCCCCAATTATTAAAAAAATGACTTACATTCTATATACTATTATTGTTTCAAAAATAATTCGTCTCTGTTTAAATATTGTAAAATGTAAAATAAATAATTAAATAAAAACAAAGCAAGCCAACTACCAAAAGCCTTCTAAGATGGCTTACACCCTAGTACACCTTCGAATTTTGCCAAAGCCACCCATCTTTACTCTAAAACAAAAGAACTTTGGGGCTGCCCAACATCCGTTTT
>JAWZYV010017490.1:0-11417 GCA_038373885.1 Cheiracanthium punctorium
ACCAGGGCGAGTTCATACTGTGGCCAGTTTTTCCATGCCGTCTGTACGTACGTACGTAGTAGTATGTAACTCGCATATCACAAAAACTATTGGTCGTAGAATGTTGAGATTTGATATTTAGGATTGTTCTATGATCTAGTTGTGCACCTCCCCTTTTGGTGGCAATCGAATGGATAGTTTATGTACAGGACCGCCCAAAAGATTCGAAATACATTACGCTCTATGGGCCGAAATTCATTAAACTCGCCTAACTCAAAAGCTATTAGGCGTAGAATGTCGAAACTTCATATTTTGGATAGTTGTAACATCTAGTTGTGCACCTCCCCTTTTGGTTCCATTCGACTGGATAGTTTATCTACAGGACTGCCCAAAACATTCGAAATACATTACACTCAATGGGCCGAAATTCATTAAACTCGCATATCTCAAAAACTATTAGGCGTAGAATGTTGAAACTTTATATTTAGGATTGTTGTAACATCTAGTTGTGCACCTCCCCTTTCGTTCCATTCGACTGAATAGTTTATCTACAGACCGCCCAAAAGATTCGAAATACATTACGCTCTATGGGCCGAAATTCATCAAAGCGTTTTTTAGAGGTATTGGGCTATTTCAAACGACTCAGAAGTGATATATGCTGTAAAGAGTTAGAAAATGAATTTCTCCATTAAAAAAAGTGTCTTTATCATTTATAGTTCTGCTACAGGAACACTCAAAAGATTTCCAATACATTACGGTCAATAGCAATTTTAGGGGCATTCATCCATTTCAAGCACAATACCGTCCTACCACATAAGTTAGGTAATGGTCCGACCACGGTCACGTGCCTCCCTCAAGAACTATGCCAAAAGTCGCCAAGCTTGGCGACTTTTGGTGTACGTGTGTGCATATTTAACTCTCAAATCTCAAAAACTATTATGAAATTTCATATATAAGAATGTTGTAACATCTAGTTGTGCATCTCGATTTTTGTTCCAATCTACTGGAGAGTTTATTTACAGACCACCGAAAAGAATTTCAGTACTTTAATGTCTATGGACATCTTCAATATAATTACAACTGTAGACAGTCATTGTTTGGTACATGCCCAAAATCTCGCCGTCTGTCCTCGACCTTGGCGAGTTTTGGCGAAATATCGCCAAATTTGGCGATAGTCAGTCATTTGGTCCATGCCCAAAGTATCGCCATTTGTCATCGTTCTTGGCGAGTTTTGGCGAAATATCGCCAAATTTGGCGATAATCTGTCATTGTTTGGTTCATGCTTAAAATCTCGCCAAATGTCGTCGACATTGACGAGTTTCGCCGAAATATCGCCAAATTTGGCGCCAAAAATTATTTCGTATTTTGTATAACTCTAAAACTTTAACCCGTAGATTTTTGAACTTTGTATTTAGAACTATTGTAATATCTAACTGTTTTTCAATATCTTTTTTGACAGCAATCCGGAGGTTTGGGCGGGGGGGCACAAAATCCTTCCCCTCCGTCAGTATTAATTTAAGGGGTTTTAGAAAATTTTTGAATTTAGATTTCAAAAAAGTGCTTTTTTAACAAACACATTTTATGAAAAAAAAAGGAATTTCCCTTTTAAAAATTTTTCAAAAATTTTTTTTAACCAAATCAAGGGGGGCTCCTGGCAAAATGAAAAACCATAGTAATCATTTTATAAACCCAAAACCATAAAAATTATGCATTTGAAAACCCTATTTTTTATGATATTTTTTGCAACAATATATGAAAATTTATTTTTTTTCGTACGGGGAAAAATTTTTATAAAATATAAAACTGCTTTAAATTTAAAAGTTTAATAACACAGAAACAGATATAAAATTCCAAAAAAATCACCCCTAAAAATTGTAGATATTTACAGATACAAGTTTTTTAAGAATACTCAATAAAATGAAAAATGGAAACAAAATGAATGAAATCTAATTCGAAATCATATTCTAACTCCATATTATTTTGTTAAAACATAATAAAAACTCCACTGCACTCTATAATCAACCTTCTATTTGGAAAATTGTTCCAGATTACCTTAACAATTATCAAAACAAATTGAAACTAGCACACTAAGCAATTGGTAAGTCCAGAGACAGCTTTGGCTAAATGGATACATAGTATTCATTTTATTAAAACTAAAACCATAACGTCATTATGTTATTTGAAATTTATATCTGATGATATTTGTGCAACAATATACGATAATTAATTTTTTTATTCAGAACGTAAAAAAGTTGTATAAAATACGATGTTATTGATGGGGTACGAAGGGTATTTTTGTTTATAACCTTCTTAAGATTTACCATACCGTTCGTGTAAACATAGTGGCGAAAAAGTTCTCCTTAGTGAATTTGCAAAATAGACATCCATCTATATGCTGATAAGGCGTCTAGGACTGGAAAGGTGTTCACATATAAACATGCAAGCTAAAGAGTCCAGTCACTTCAAACACTTTACCTAGGCACATATTACATTCTCAGACTGTTCCAAGTAATGACGGATGTTACAATGCCAAAAAGTGTTTCTATGTAATGTAAACGACAGTCAATAATTGACATCTAGAAAAATTAGTTCTCGAGAGAATTACCATAGAACATATGAGCTGTATCTAAATATATGAACTACTTAAAGAGCTACTTTACAAGTAATGGTGGATTATAAATTTTCTTCCTTTCTAAAATGTTGAACGCAGTGCCTCTGTAAAATAGGTAGCATAGAGCCTCACATGAGTCGATAAGCCTGACTCACGGCTAATGGGTAATGCGTCCGGCCCCTGATTTAGTGTGAATGAGAGTCCCCCTCGTTGCTCCCCAGGACAGCCTCCCTCCTTCTCTTTGCCTCTATTAATTTTTTATGGTTTTTGTACAGTTCTCACGTTCTAGTTTGTAGATACTCCCCATAAAGTATAGTAATTTACCAAATACAAGAGGTGCTGTATCATTAGAGTGCTATGTACTAGAAGAGGAGTGCGCCTATTTGCATTGCAAGTGTGGTGGAAGGTGGGGGTCCGAATACGAGTAATGATGTATCAAGGTCACGCCGCCCACATTCACTTAGTTCACAACATTTTTTGTCGAAAAACTCAGATTTGTTTGATTTTGATCGTTTCTCTCTTTCATTGAGGTTATACGAGAGGCAACACACGCACGATCCTACTCCTAGATGTTACCGTTAAGCCATGCTCGCTGTAGGACGATCCCCTCTTACGCTCCTTGCCCATCGAGTGATGGATTAATATTTGATAGATAGGCACATATTTACATAAACGCTGCGATGCATATATTTTCTGCCAAGGAACAACGACTTTGAGCAGCGTTATAGTGCAAATAAACGTGTGTGGCATTACTGTTAGTGTTTTGATTAATAAGATAAAAAAGTAAATAAGTCAGAGACTAATGTGCTTTCTAAACGTAAGGAGAAATTCTCTTTCGAGACAATCAACAATATGAAATTAGGTATGGCACTATGATCAAAAGTGCCCTCTCTCATGAATTATTTGGCCTGTCCAAGCTACGCCTTGTGGCCAACTCGCTTTGGGCCCTCGTAGTTATTTTTTCTTCCTACTTGTCGCTGCGATGATGGTTAAATCTAGGCCGCCAGTTGGGGCTCTCATGGAACCAATGTGACCTCCTCTCTGGAACGCCAGCCACTGGGGCACGCTAAGCATCCAAAGTAGCAAAATAATGATAGCAATCTTGAATTAATACGAATTACCGTAAAACAACGAGTCTTTCTTAAAGATTTCATTGGTTTTCAAATGTTCGTTTCTAAATTTTCGTATTTATGTGTAAGTCTAACAAATAATTTTTGAAAATCGTAGGGGAGGCTGGGAGACAGGCTAAGTAAGTGCTCACTACCGCGTGCACCAGCGCCGCTGATCCCCCCCCCCCACCTCTGTGATTTACGCCCTTTGATGTGGGTGTGATAAGTTTATATGTAAAGGAGAGAAGATAAACAAGCAAGTATAAAATATAATCCATAAGTTGATCTGACTCGATATTATTTATTATATGAAATCATTTTTTTTTATTTAGCTCCTAACTGTAGCTAAATCAGAAACGTTAAGCGTTCGATATTAGTAAAGTTTTTGATAAAGCGTATAAAGAAAATGAATACTGTCTATATCCGAAACTGTATTAAACATCAATTTTTTCATCTATCTCACAAGGTTCTTCATGATTTAAAAATCTTCAAACTTAAATTTGACTATCAATTTTCTGCCTTGAATTGTTTTTAAGTCACATTTAAACGGTTTATTTTTCAGCATCGAAACTTAATACTGCTGGGAAATGGGAATGGTCACAATCGTTTGCAGTTTTTGCACAATGGGTAAAATCTCCCTTATGGTCAGACATCTACAGAAGAGTCTGGTATCTACAAAGAACAAAGTGAAAGCTTTTGCTGTACTGATTTAAAAAAGAAAGATTACATTACATTGAGAACGACCCTCCTAAAAAAAACGCTGCAGTCCTCTCCCTACTAGAAAGCAATTCCATCATCAATTGTGTCACGGTGTAAAATCTGAAGGGTTCTTGTGGGGGAAAAACACCCGTTTTCTTTTTGCCTAGCTATCTGATGGTCATTTGTTTGTGCTTGCGCTCTTGATAAAGAAGGTTGACATCCGTGCCTTACGGCATTACAGGTGCCCAACGTAATTCCTGAATCCCTGTGAAAGAAAAAGCGGAGTGGGAGACAGAAGAAGCTAGCGGATACATTCTCTATTTTTAGGATTCTTAAGTTTAACCGATTTGGAGGAAGAAATATGATTTGACACAAAAAAGTTGGAGTGAAGTTTTTGAAGGGGCTCAGCCCCCTGAATAAAAATATTGGGGGGGCTGAAGCCCCTTCAAGCCCCATGAAGTCGGCGCGCCTATGTTCAGGGGCGTAGCCAGGGGGGGAATATCGGGATGTATCCCCCCCCCGAAATTTTTGGATTAGTGATGAAATTCCATCTATTTATACACATATAAGTTCATATCCTCCCCCCGAAAAATTTTCCAGGCCCATATCCCCCCCCCCCGAAAAATTTTCACTGGCTACGCGCCTGGACCAGTTCATCGTTTTTTTCTGTGTGGCTGTGTTATTCTAAAATTCTAGATGCTGCCTACTTCCAACCCTGCTGGTTATGTTGCTTCGCAAAGGAATAATGCATGGTGTACGGGCATCGGGATTGGAGACATTTATCAGAAAGAATTAAACAACACTGTTTCTCGAGTGGCCATACGGAAGCATGTTCTGTGTAATGAACTTTGCAAAAAAAAAAAAAAAAAAATGATACTATCGACAAAGGAACTTGAAAAACGAAATCCGTAAAGAAGCGTCTTTTTGGAAAATGGTTCTTCAAAGGTTATTCGATGTCATACTTACCCTAGCAAAGAGTTCATTGGCTTTAAGAGGACATTGAGAAAATTTAAGTGAGGAAAGGTATGGAAATTTTCTGTCCGTTGTAGAACTTCTCGCCCCGATATGATCACGTATTGCAGCAAGTTTTAGATATGCCAAAGGTGTATTTTTTTTAATTTCTAAGTTTTGTTCTCATTTTATTTATCTTCTTGTTTATTTTTATTGACTGTTTAGATTCTAATTTTTTATTCAAAATCATACTTATTTAACACTTTCCAACTTTTTCTTTTAAACAAAACGATTTCGAGTGCTGTGTTAAAGCAAAACAATACGCAAGGTCTGTATGCTTAGGGGATGTGTGTGGTGTGCGCGCGAGCACTAGTATGTTGGGAAGTGTTTTCATAATCGATGCGTTTCGGCATGATTTGTCCTTCTTGCTTGTTTCTAGGATCTCAAGATATTTGATTGCAACAATTCAAAATGAAATGATTGAGCTCTTGCAGACCGCACTTGAAAATCATCTGCTAGAACAAATTAGAGCGTCACCGTTTTTCGCAATCATTGTGGATACGACACAGGACATATTGAAAGTAGACCAGCTAAGTATTGTTGTGAGGTATGCAGTAATAACCAGATCGGAAAATGGACAGCCAGTTGACATAGAAGCTAAAAGAAGCGTTTCTAGGCTTTTATGCAGCATTCAATCATAGTGCGACAGATTTAAGTCAACCAGGTGACTACATTTTTATACGACAAAAATATTGATTTAAAAAAATGTGTGTGGTCCAGGATATGATGGAGCTAGTGGATAAGCGGTGTGTATAATGGTGTACAAAAACAGATTCAAAGGATATCCAGCCTAATGCGGAGTACATACATTGCGCCACTCATAATTTGAATTTGGTGGTAAAATGATACCGTTAGAACTTACAAATTACAGATTTTTTTTGCAAACGCTGCAAGATTTGTATAATTTTTTCGGAAATAGCATCAAACGTTGGGTATCTGCTGTCAGAAATTCACTGGCGGAGTCGGACACCACTCTAAAAAATCTAAATCCGACTAGATGGTCCAGTAGGGTCAGTACAATATCTGCAATAAAACATTCGTTTTTTTCGATGTAATCAAAGCATTATCAGAAATAGTTCTCATAGAAATCCAGTAAAGACGAGCGTAGTCAAGCAGAAAATATTAAAACAAAAATGCTAAATTTCCAGTTCGTGTTCCTTTGCGAATCCAATGCACCGTGTATTGAATGACATTGAATTATGCATCTAAAACTTTACAAAAATGCGACTTTTTTATACGCCAGTAAAATTTTAAGTTAATTGGATGTCTGGAAGTGTGTGAAAATTGAATTACAATATCCCATTACACTGATACATACATGCATACAAGTGAAATAAATAAAAGTGTGAAGAATGAATTTATTGTTTTTTCAACCATGGTGATTATTTCACTATGACACAAATGAATAATCTTGAAAACAAAAAAAGACTTTAAAATCTAAAATTTTTGATTAACAATCAAAAACCTTAATGTATGATAATAATTTTGAAAAATCACATTTGCATCGATAAATGTGAATACTTGATAGTAATTTTGAAAATCATTTTCGTATCGATAAATTTTAATGTGTGATAATAATTTTGAAAATCATTAATCTATAAAATTTTATTGTACGATAATAATTTTGAGAATTACTGTTCGTATCGATAAATTTCAATGTGATAATAATTCCGAAAATCACGTTCGTATAAAATTTTAATATGTGACATTCATTTCACATATTAAGTTTTGAAAAATCATGTTCGTATCGATAAATCAACGAAAACGAAGTTCTGTGCGTTAATTTTGACTTGATAATTTCACGTCAAATCATGACATATTGCGTAGGTCTAACATTGAATTTTTTAATTAACTGAGATGGGACTGCAGTTAATGGAGAGATCACTTAAAATTACTAAGTATTACAATCAGAGGTGCTCAAAGGTTCATGTAATGTGGAATTAATGTGTAGTATTCCTAACTATTTAAAGCCTTGTAAACTTTGCAACAGAAAACGTGATTCTCCAGTAAAATAAAATTTATAAATATATGTTTTAAGAGGGGAGGGGATAGAATAGTAAGAAGACAAAATAAAGATGAGAGAAAATCGTCAAACACAAATTTTTTTCAATTAGAAATTTAAAAAATTCATAACTCGTACTCTAATTAACCAATTTTCTTGCAATGAGATGCAAAAAGTTGATTTTTTTATCACCTTTTACTTCCCACTTCCGGGCCAAAAAGTTTAGAGTGCAAGCTATGTAAGTTTTTTGATGAAAAATGATTCCTGTCGTGAATTATAAAAATTTCATATTATTTCTTTCACACTGCGAGTTTTAAGAAATATTAATTAGTTATTCACAAAAACTGAAACTGGAAATTTTATTTACACTCCTGATTAATTACGCGCTGGCAAGTTAATCGGCAGCAAAAATGTTACTAAGTAGAACATTTAATTTTAGATTTTGTTTAACATATTTTTGATGTAAAAATTTATGCCTAGGGCGGAAAATGACAAGATGCCCCATAGCCTGATAGAGTTGAATAGTGGACGAAGTTTTTTTTTTTTTTTTCTCCAATAATTCAAGTGAGATTGGACTTCGTTTTAATGTCGGGAGTAATAAATGTATTAAGAAATCTAACAGATAAACTGGCCTTTGACGTGAAACTTACGCTACAGGTAAACTAATGTTTTTGGTGTTTTGTGTTTAGATATTGTTTAGACGGAATTTTAAATGAAAACTTTTAGAAAAGGGCTATTCTAAGAAGCCAGAGTTAGCAAAGTAATTGAATCGCTTGAGAGCTTTCATGGAGAATTGTATTTTGTTGAAAATATGAAAAGGCCGCAGAAATTGCAACACATAGTCCATATAAGGTAAAATTAAATTTATTCTTTTACGTTGAGCTTAAGTTAGGTGAAGCAGATTTGTAGTTTTTTGGAAATTATGCTCCAAAAGGGATAAACTCCAATTATGCATGATTACAAAATTGTCTGCCTTCTTCCATACGAAGAACAGGTACTCATCTAGAGTATAATAAAATAAGGATTTTCTGTACAATATGTAATTAAATTTATATTTTGTATTTGGTTAGCAAGGTCCCACTGCCACTTACTTTAGGGGACATGTATAATCTGCAATTAAAATAATTAAAAATAATGCTTTATTTTCAAGGGTGTTTTCTTTTTTTTCTTTTTTTTTTTTTTTTTTTTTTTTTTTTTTTTGGGAAAGTGAGACCCACCACAATTGATTTAAATAGCAGAAGTAACTCTGTAAGGCCAAATATAATATATATGACTTTTAGAGTATGCCTGTGAGTGTAATAATATATATTTCTTTAACTCGTGGGTTATCACAAAAAGAAAATTGTGTTTGAGAGGATGGTTTCTGCCTGTTTCTCTCTCCCTCATTTCATTTCCCTGTATCATTTTTATTTTCGCCCTTCGAATATCTTATTGAGGAAATTTATTTTTACTGGGGATTTTTACATTGTAAAGCTGTTTTTTTTCTGCCAAGGACCTCAAAAAAACTAGGATAATTACTACTCATTAATTACACATATGCACGAACCATTTTGAGCTTTCACTGACATGTATAGTCACTTAGCCTTTTTAAATGATTTCTCGATTAATTGTAGTCCATTTCTCAGTTAAGTATGTAACGTTAAACTAATGCAGTGTTAGACGCTTGCATAACATGAAATTATCTCTCTATCTACACTGCAAAAAAATAATCTTAAAAATACAGAACTATTCTGTCTGTCATTTTTGAACAGAAAAAAAAAAAAATGTTTAACAGAATTTTGAACCAAGCTTTCCACGTAAAAACTTGCTATATTTTATGTTATAAAACGGGTTTTTGGAAAATAACTTTGGGGTAATTTTAACGACGTTTTATCTGTAGCTGTTGGGCACAAAGCCGGTACCGGGGCGGGCTGAACCAAAACCACAAACCAAAAAACCATTTATTTTTTTTTACGACGTGAATGTAAAAAGAAAACGCTTGAGGGATCCGTAAAGAATTGAAGGTGATTTTAAAGGTAATGTTTTTTAATTGTTATTGTAATTTTTATGAATTTTCTGAAATCTGTCTGCTAAGAAATATTACTTTTTCAAAAAAACTCATGCTTTAAAACATAACGACGTGTATTTTAAAGCCGTTAAGCTAATGTTTTACACACGTAACCTAATTTCTCTTATAAAACAATTAGTAAAGCCCGGATCAAAATTTAAGTTTCTCCGGTTCTAATCATTACTCTCATTTTATTGAAGTATTGTATAGAAACTCACTCAATTTCGTATCATTCGTATTAGTCGTTATTACGTGATGTTTGAACAAAATTTACGTATTTTGAAAGAATTTTCACAAAATCTCAAAATCTAATAAAGATTTTTAAAAATTGGACTCCTATAGTTTTATGTTGAGCAACCACCTATCGTGTCACCCAATTTCATATCATTCGCTTCAGTCGTTATTACGTAATGCGTGAACACAAGATTCACTCAGTTTTAAACGATTTTCGCAAAATCTCGAAATCTGATCAGGATTTTTTATAAATTAGATGCTTATGTTTAAGGTGAGTGACCACCTATCATTTCACCAAATATCATTTTATTCACCTTTGCAGTTTTTACGTGATGCTGCGAACACAAATTTACGCAGTTTGAAATGATTTTCGCAAAATCTCAAAATCTAATCAAGATTTTTTTAAAATTCGACGCCTATGTTTTAAGTTGAGTGACCACCTATCATGACACCCAATTTCATATCATTCGCTTCAGTCGTTTTTACGTGATGCTTGAACACAAATTTACGCAGTTTGAAACGATTTTCGCAAAATCTCAAAATCTAATCAAGATTTTTTAAAAATTCGACGCCTATGTTTTAAGTTGAGTGACCACCTATCATGACACTCAATTTCATATCATTCGCTTCAGTCGTTTTTACGTGATGCTTGAACACAAATTTACGCAGTTTGAAAGGATTTTCGCAAAATCTCAAAATCCAATCAGATTTTTTAAAAATTGGACGCCTATGTTTTAAGTTGAGTGACCACCTATCATGACACCCAATTTCATATCATTCGCTTCAGTCGTTTTTACGTGATGCTTGAACACAAATTTACGCAGTTTGAAAGGATTTTCGCAAAATCTCAAAATCTAATCAAGATTTTTTAAAAATTGGACGCCTATGTTTTAAGTTGAGTGACCACCTATCATGACACCCAATTTCATATCATTCGCTTCAGTCGTTTTTGCGTGATGCTTGAACACAAATTTACGCAGTTTGAAACGATTTTCGCAAAATCTGAAAATCTAATCAAGATTTTTTAAAAATTGGACGCCTATGTCTTAAGTTGAGTGACCACCTATCATGACACCCAATTTCATATCATTCGCTTCAGTCGTTTTTTGCGTGATGCTTGAACACAAATTTACGCAGTTTGAAACGATTTTCGCAAAATCTGAAAATCTAATCAAGATTTTTTAAAAATTCGACGCCTATGTTTTAAGTTGAGTGACCACCTATCATGACACCCAATTTCATATCATTCGCTTCAGTCGTTTTTACGTGATGCTTGAACACAAATTTACGCAGTTTGAAAGGATTTTCGCAAAATCTCAAAATCCAATCAAGATTTTTTAAAAAATTGGACGCCTATGTTTTAAGTTGAGTGACCACCTATCATGACACCCAATTTCATATCATTCGCTTCAGTCGTTTTTACGTGATGCTTGAACACAAATTTACGCAGTTTGAAAGGATTTTCGGCAAAATCTGAAAATCCAATCAGATTTTTTTAAAAATTCGACGCCTATGTTTTAAGTTGAGTGACCACCTATCATGACACCAAATTTCATATCATTCGCTTCAGTCGTTTTTACGTGATGCTTGAAACAAAAAAAGCGTCAGGACAGAATGACAGAGACAATGACAGATGACAGACAGACAACTTTTTTTGAGGGTCGCATCGGATTCCCCGGTGCTTGAAACGGATAGAAATCGCAAAATTTTTGAATTCCAAGAAAT
>JAWZYV010017491.1:0-39402 GCA_038373885.1 Cheiracanthium punctorium
AAATCATTACTTACAAATTGATAAAAATACTAATTAAATCTGACTTTTACTTTATAAGTTATTCTTATATTAAACAGTCATGCCGTTTAGAATTAATTGTTAAGTACGTGTTACACCTTACCGAATTATTTCACGAAATGCATAAAACATATTTAAACATTTAACTACAATAACATAAGCTGAATAGTGTTCGATTGATCCGAATGGTTTCACCTTCAGAGAATTCCTAATTAAGTTTTAGGTGAAAACATTCGATTTCCATAGAATTTCACATCATAAGTATTCAGTATATGAATATACTATGGGCGTATCCTGAATTTCAAGGATCATTTAATTTCGGAAGAATTCGTGATCCACTTTGTGTAAAAGTAATATCCAGTGTCAAAGTGTTTCTATCTCTGTTATCAAAAACAATTAAGGCTTCTTATTCTCAAAGTAAAATTTTTAATTCAATTATAAACAATCTATGTTAGTGTTAAAAATTTCAAACAAATTATGTATGAACAATTCTAAGCAGTGCACTTACGAGGAGATTTAAAAGTGGAATGCACAACTCAGAATTCAAAATACTGACTCCGAATTAGATTTATTTTTGAAGACGAAAGCATAAAATTCCGACAGGAAGCGGAAGAAAATCCGAGATATGATCCTCATAGGACCTGGGTGCTACTTCTAATAAATACGTGTATAGAGAAATTAAAACGTTTCTAAAGAGAAAAAAAAATGTATATTGTGTTTAGAATAAAGTGGATTATCATGAAGTTAGCTGAACTTTAATGTCAGTCTAAAGAAATATATTGTACTTCGCTTTTAAAGTGTGATGATGGAGATGTGAATAAAACAACTGAAAACGTTTAGCTATTTCTTGAAAAGATTAAGTTGCTCAGAAGCGATCATGTGTTTATGGAATTAAAAGAGGCAGCTTAGTATTAAATGCTTAGCTATTAAACTATGCATAATAGAGAAGTGGAGAAAACCAAATATAAACGTTAAGCTATTTTTTTTAAACCTTAAATTGCTCAAAATTAATTGTATGTGTTACGGAATTAAGTGAGTCAGCTTAACCCTGTGCGATGAAGATGCTGCCATTCTAAGTATTAAAGAAAATCCTGTAATAAAAAGAGTTTCGGATTTTTGGTTGTTGATCTGTAGGCATATAGAAGATGTACATTAAACATAGATATTCTCAAACCTATTGTATCTTAAGAATTTTTTAATTTTCTTTCACGCTATTTTATTCATAAAATATCAATTATCAGAGAAGCATAGCCTCTTGTTTAAGTTACTTTTCAACACTGCATTCTAATTTTTAAAATATATAAATATGAAATAAACATAAATTTAAAATATTGTTTCAAAACAAACATCTTGACTCGGGCCTATAAACGTTTAGTAAGCGTAATTGATGCCGCTTTCAGCTTAATATATGCTTCGGAGTTCCTTGTACGTACATTTTTGTACACAATAATTAAATGTAAATAATTTCCTTAGCTAATAGCCTATTCTTAAGAACTTTAACTTGAACTGATTATAAATATCGTTTCATACTGTGGCTAACAAACACTATTGGAAATTGGAATTAACTTTTTTCAGTATTTTTATATATGTTTCATTGCAGGATTAAAAAAGAAAGAAAAAGCTTTTATTATTATTGAATGAAAGTTTTATTTTGGAAAAATGAAGTTACTAATCTCTTTTGAAAATTATTTATATAAGCTGTATTCCCATGATATATATGACTGGTGTTTCGTAAGTACTACTTTATTAAACACCATTTTAAAAATATAATTCTTAAGAAATAATAACTTCGATTACTTTTGTAAGAGTGACTTAATTAAGGCATTTCATTTAGAAGATAAGTTTTCGAAATAATGAAGGTTTGGGGGTACGGATATTATTCTTAATTCTTTTCTTTGTCATTTTAATTAATTATTAAGTAAAATACTTATTTTATTTGGTATTTTCTCGCTCTATTTCTAAGCTCTAATTGAAAAAAAAGAGTGTTTAAACTTATTTCACCATTTTTAAATACTTGCTTCCAGCTTGAATGGAAATAGCTATAAAAAATTTCCTCTTCCCCACGGAAAAAAAGTGCTCAAAATTTCTATTTAATGTAACAGTGAACATTAATGCTTTTTTTCTTATGTTGAACAAAAAAATTGACAAATTAATGAAAGAGATTTTTCATATTATTTAAATTTCGCTCTTCCTTCAAGAAAAATTACAAAATATTTCATTTTTTATCATTCATATGAATGCTTTTCATTACATTCGAAAGTCAAAAACATGAATGGCTTTAAGGCAAACAGTGAAATGTTGGACGCTTTAGATTTTAAAGTAAACATGAACAAATTACATGCTTTTGACTTAGCGAGGTACATTTAAATGAAATTCAAGGGTCTGTTAACTTTTGTTTATTTAGAGCTAAGCAGATAAGAAAAGAAATATTTGAGTTAGTTCATTGGAGGGTGCAGATGTAAAAGTCACATTATCCACTTTTTTAAAGTATTGAGTTATTCATATCAACATGTTCATGTTTTTTAGGCGATTCGGAATAGTGATTTAGACATAGGGAACACAGTAGTAATACTGAAAAAAAAAAATTCTGAAAAATCTCGCTTTGATGCATAACTCAAATTATCCAACAACTGTTTTGCAGCAAAACTCACGCTCTCCAAATTCAACCAATCAGGGAGGCTTGCAAAAGATCGCGTGATTGTTTTCTTTACATATGTTGATGTTTTAAAATAATAAACAATAAAAATTTTTAATAAATGCATTTTACGTGTTGATTTTTATTGTTCACTACTCTCCAAAATAACATTATGAAAATTAATGTTGAGATTATTTTTTAATCTTTTGGCTCTTTCTGTTTGAAAGTCACAACTATTTAGATATATAACTAACATTAACCATAAAAATTTTCTGCAAAACTCACATTTTCCATATTTAAATTCAAATTCTAGATTTACCGAATTATTACAGGTTTAGGACTACGTACAAGTAGTTGTTAGGCAACAAATATTATCACAAAAAAAAAAATTGTGCCAATATTTTATGTTTGTTAATAATAATGAGTTTTGCATGTATACCCTTCAATTATGCTTCAGCACTACGTAATACAGAATTCAAAATGCAGTTTCAAGTATTGCAATTCTTATTTGTTTTGAAAAACTAAAATAAGTTTTTTTTAGGGCATTCACTTGCAGTGTAGCCTTTCGCCATTACAAAGGTTCAAAGGATCGGCCATTTTATTATGGAAACATCTAATAGGTGGCTAACGTTACTCCCTAAGATGTCATGCCTCCTGAACTTGAATCCATTCTAGATGAGAGACCTGCACCTGGATTGGCACCACCAGAAGTATCGTTTCAGTACGGCGGATACTAGAGCCATAGCAGCTTTTGCTTGAACCAGCTCCCTTTTAACGTTCATGTTGCCACTGTAGTCTAACCGATAGGAGCTCTCACCTTCCCAAGCACTGACCAAGATTGGCACTGCTTGACATTCGGTGTTTCAATGGGAGTCGAGCTTCAACCAACTGACCACTGCGAGCTGGCTAAAAGAATTAATTCACCCCCAAAAAGAATCCTTAATATTGCAAACACTTTCGAAATAAATAAGATTGCTATTCCCTAACCTTATCACCAATAGTTTTGTTAAATACCACCGTCACTAGAAATATGCAAGCCATACTTAAAACATTTTTTTTTCTTTTTTCTAAACAAAATGCTTATACCGGAGAACATACTCAACAAAATAGTCTCTACAAAACTGAATTCAAACATTTACCACTGCCAGTAAAATAATTTTCAAAAGTTACACCCCATGTCTTCATATATATATATATATATATATATATATATATATATATATTTGTTTTTTCGCAATCAATTTGTTTTTGATGCAAACTCCATTCATTACTGAATCTAAGTGAAAAGTGCGAGTTTAGAAATACTATTTACATGCCCGGAGTTCAGACAGATTTCGCCAAGTATTTCATTTTTTAAATTAGAAAATATGCTTTAAATAAAAGTTTCCAATTTATTTTAACTGACTAGTGTATGGTTGACTCTTTCTTCCGTAAACTACTCTTTTGCTAAATGCTGTTTACAGATATTTTGTCAGAATTTGAACATGCATTTAATTTTCCTACTCCAAACATAACCAGCAAACAAAAAGTAATTAAGACCCAAGAATGTGCACGTAAACAACATGTATTCTAGATATATAAATTATCCACATTTAATATTCATGGTTAATATTTGTATGAAAAGACATTTAGAAACAACAAAGAAAATAATTGGTTCACAATTCAGTGATTAGGATATTTTCTGTTTTAAAAGGTATAATGTACTTTCATTTATAACTCAGAGTTATCGAACATATCCAAAACAAGTGCACCACAGCAAGTTGAACACTAATTAAAATTGATTTTAGTTAGTTTGCATGACTCCAATTCGCAATGGGAAAGGTATTTTATACATTTAATTTCATCTTAGAAAATGAATTGCATTTCTGGATAGATAATTACTTCAGACGGTTAGGAGAAGTTTTAACAATGATCGGTTAAATGAGTCAGGCCATAAATAGTAGGAAAGTTTAAATGCGGAGCATTTATCATGGTAATAGCATATTATGATCTATTTGTTAAAGTGAGAGATTTTATATACCTCCATGCATCATTTCATTATAAGTTAGCTGAAAAATTAACTTTTCTCTCTTAGTCAACGGAAGTCATTTGTGTATGGACCCATAGGGTATTATAAATAGACTTTTAGACTTTCGAGGAATTAATGTTTCAGTCATTTCCATCTTAAGACGGTTTAATTTATTAGAGTGTGCAAAAATATTCAAATTGCAATGTGGATCCTCATTTTGAAAGTACTCGAAATTTATTACTTTCATTTATGTACTTGAATAGAAGCTGTGCTGTTAAAACTTGAGAAAATACTAAAACCTCAAAAATTTTTTCTAGGAAAAAAAGGTGTTTTATTTATTTGCTTAAAATGTCGCATTATTGCTCAGTGATAATTTTAATAACCAAACAACCAGTTTCATTTTAGTAGTAAAAAAAGATATTTTTCATGCGTTTAGCGAGTCCGATATAGCGAGTACGATATAAGTAGAAAAACTGAAGTTAACTTTATCTCATGCAGGATATCCAGCAAATAGAACACCGATTTCCAACTTAAAAATTTCAAAGATGAATAGAAGAATGCAGCGAAAGGTGTGTTTACTATGTAAACTGTAAGAATCTTTTGAAATATTTACAAAAGCCGTCAACAGATGGCGCTGTAATCATAGGCCTCCCTATTCTCCCGATCTGACACCTAATTACATTTTGCTGCATTCTTACATTCATCTTTGTCTGAGATTTTTAATTTTAAAATCAGGTTGTTTGCATGAAACTCTGCAAGTAGTAAACGAAAAATACACATTCAAAGAAGGAGAATTTTTTACATGTTAATATACATTTATACTTTATATTATAACTTTTGTAGATTGAGATTATAATTTTGGATGCATAGCATTTTTTTTTTTTTAGAAAAATAGCAAAGCTTAGTTCGGAAATTTCAACAACGCTTAAACACCGGTTAAACGACTACTATCGGTGTTTGTATGAGGGAGTTGTCGGAGGTCGATTAAAAGAATATTCCCTCGGCCGTTTAGCGTAACAGTACCAGGTTACCGAGCCATGCTCAGAATCTAAAGGCTCCTTAAGTGTAAAATAATGAGTACGTAAATGCCTTGGCACGTATCAATAATCTTCATGGTTGCCAAAGATTTTCATCGCTGTCGGATCACTCATACATTATCAGGTAAGCTTTGGTCGGCATTCAATGTTACAATGGCATATACTTTGTTTTGAAGAAGGATGCTAAATATTCGATGGTCGGTGCCATCAGAGTTGAGCAAAAAGTAGTTTAACGTAAGGTGCCTCCTTTCCTTCTGTAGCAGATCAGCGAGGGTATCAGCGAAGATCTTGCGCGATGCATTCACTAACAGCGTCTTTATTACTTCAGAAATATATTTGTCCATATTGAGGACGTACAAATTCAGCATCAAGAATTTGAGTTAGTTGAACTGTCAGATGAATGAGTTTATAAAATAAATTCATCAAGTCTGTTATACACTGTTCGCAACGTAGCAGTACACACAAAAATCGTTAATAGTTTCATTCGTCATATACTGTGAACAAAGCCATTGTAAAGTATGCTTCCAAATTTTGAATTCTTTGAAATGTGGGTGACATGGAAGAAACAACCACACCAATTCATTAGGAAATTCGGAATGTCCTACATCAATCTTACAGTCCCCAAAATGGTTTCGGTTAATTTTTGTTTTTACTCTTCAGAAAAATGCAAAGCTCCACGGTGAATGCAATCCATGTTAAAAGTTTTAAACTATAGTAAGTATCCACATTTGTGGCAGCTTTGTAGATACTTAGACTGTTTACCCGAAGTATTTGTCGACGTCTAGCTGTTCTATGTCGTTCTCCTTCCAAATACTAATCATCTGTTTCATCTGCTTGTGTTTGAACTGCACGTTCACACATTTGGGCCAAGTGCTGCTGCCGGTGATCATATGTTTCCACAGCTCGTTTTTGAGCTACACTTTCATGCATTTACGTCTTTGTCTTTATAATACATCTATGATGATAATTCTTTACGATTGAAATTGTAAATTTCTCTATAGTGCTTCAATTCAAACATAAAATACTTATTTTTTTCTAATTCAAAGAAAATACATCTTGCATAAACAAATTCTACAAACGTAAATTCAATCTTATAGATACATAAATATAGATGCCATAAAAGTATAATCTTACATAAATATGCTTTAAACATAATTTTATTTTATAAACTCACGCTTAAGAAAATAAAAAGTGTAACGCAATTTAAATTATTAGTACAAAAGGACACTTCGAAATCATGAAATCAAAAACAGAATAGATCAAAAATATTCTTTTATAATAACCCTAACAACTACTTAAACGTTGACAATAATAGAACAAACGGATGGACTGAAGAAAATGAACTTCTAACCTCGAATAAATCAAAAATACATCGTTCCTATATAGTTACGCTGATCCCTGACTCTGTCACAATTCCAGTTCAACAACTCAAAATAAAACTTTTACCATCATTAATCCAAACAGATTAAAAATGTATTGTCTAATAACTTAAAATTTACACGGTTCGTTGGTGCGATCAGCCTGAAAATTATCATAATTATGCAAAAAAGAAAAAGAAAACTAGAAAAAAATCTGATAATCCACCCGTTCCCTATTTTTAAGCGTTTTCTTTCTTTTTTTTTCTTTCTTTCTTGGTATTTTCAGCTCTATTGCATTTAGGAGAATAAAAAAAGCCAATCATTTGAGTGTCAGAAATATCTATTGCAAGTGACATTGACGTTACATTGAAGTCACGGTTATCAGGCTTTGGAGGAAAAATTACGATTCCAATTCGCTTAAGATAGCTTTTCTAAATTACTACTCAGTTTAACTTTTTTTTCAAAAATAAAATGGTTTTCTATGCATTAAGCATGGATATAGGAGAGGATGTTGATACCAAACGAAATGTTTCGAATACGAAATGTTTCTGCAGATTATACAATTCGAATTTCGATATATAATAAAAATTGAATATGAAGTTATTTGATTTTAAGTGGGTAAATATTAAATATTCTGAGTGTAGACATTCTATCGCCCGCTGTAATTGTCTCCACAAAGGGCTTTATCCTTAGTTTAATGATAGTACAAACACAAAACAACACAGTCTAATCCACGTGTACATAAGAATTGAAAATTTATTAGAAAAAATCTTAGTAACCAGATTTCAGCCTCTCAATTTACTGCTTCAACATTTGGGCAACTTCCAGCCTGCAGGCCGGATGGGGCCCTGGCTTTTGGACCAGCCCGCAGAACAAGTCAAAACTCTGTATAAAACCTATATAAAACATTCAAACTTCCATATAAATCCGAATTATACGGCCCGCGATTTCGCTAACATCCTGAAGTCAGGCCCAGGAGTTCGCTAATATCGTAAAGTTCTGCCCGCAACTTTTCAAAGGTTGTCCATACGATGATAAAATAAATGAGTTGAAATCATCAACTGCAGTGAATGAAAACTAAACTGATGGCTGATCACCTGCAAAATTAATTTGAATATCGGCTGCGAGCCCAATTTAGGAATCGATTGTATCATTATAAATTTTTTCATCGGAGTTTCAAAGATCGTTTCATTATAAACGGTTGTCCCTTAAAAAAAAAAAAAAATCGTCAGGGTAACTACATTTAAATATTTATCGTCAACTTGGCGGAATAAGGCAGTTAAAGTAGAATTCAACCTAGTGCCGTTATTTAAAAAAAAAAAAAAAGAAATGGAATTTTCATGTTACGTCACAGGATCTTTTTTCTTACTGTGAATGACTGAAAAGGGTGTCATTTTCATTTAAATTATTCGGCTAAGCTGAAACTTTTATGCACTTTTGAAATTCGTATCATATGGATCAATAAAATACATGAAAAATCTTTATTGTTTTAGTATATACGCGAAAATACATTTAGCTTTACGTTAGTTACAAAAGGATAATTGTAATAAATTCAGGCAATTTTTCACATAAGATTTACGAATAGTTTTGTATTAATAACTATGAATTAAAAATAATTAAATTATTTACGTATATTCCATCAAGGTGCTTGCGGGGATGGCAACGAAGATTCTTTTCTTTTTTTATTTCGCTGGTTGCCAGGACGATATTTTGAAATAAAAATAACTTTTTAATTCTAAACAAATTTATGTAGCTGAAAGGTGTAATATATCTAGTTACTAAAATATTTATTTGTCTGTGTACTGGATATCAAGCTCCATTTATTTTGTTTCTTTGCGAAATTAATTTTTACTATTATATGGGTTAACCCATTTGTGCCTGGATATTTTTGCGACTTTCTTCGATTTTTACTGATAACAGAAATAATAGATAAATTTCTGATGTCAACTTCTTGAACAAGGGATGATTTCTTTTAAAATCATTATGCATAAAAATCGAAATATCAACATCCTACTTGGTCATGTTAAAATAGTTTGCAGAGTTGAGGCTCAATACTCATGAATAAAGGCTAGGAAAAATAAATAACGTTTTCGACTAATAGCGAAAATGCCGTCCCAAAAAAGGGACGCTAGGCATAAATGGGTTAACACAATTTCAAGAAATATTAAAATTGTTGGTACAATTGAAGGAGGAAATTGGAACTATCACCATAGAATAAAAATTTTTTGGTCAAGGCAATATGGCGGCTCGGTTACAGTTTCGGCTTCACTATCAGATAGGTATGCCGTTTCCTATTATTCCTATCTCTATGCATTCAACCAATCCGCATTAAGCAGCCCGAAAATTTCACGAACGGAAATTGTTAAGATAGAGACTGTATAACAACTGGTTTTTTGAAGTGGTTTGATCAAATACTGTTTGGAGATTTTTGTAACAGCTGCCAGCGAATCAAAAATCGTCGGTGTGACGTCAGCAATCCCTAACTAATACTATAAAATTTTCGCAAATCCATTTATGCACCTAGAGAACCTCTAGGGGTTCACGAACCACCGGTTGAGAACGACTGCTTTAACCCTATCACGATATCATGTAACTTCCAAGGCTGAGTAAATGTTTTGAATCTGAACAAATCATCCTTTAATAGAGTTGTAAATTAGCCATTTTCACATACAACACATACATGTATATATATATAATATATATTCAGGGTGTTAAAAAGGGGGTAGCATGTTTAATTCTCTATCTATCTATCTATTAGAGATAAGTGGGCAATGTAAATTGAAAAAAATGTTGGGAATAGAATGGTCAAAATAAGGTGGGAAAAAGGATTGTGTTAAGAAAAAATTAATGTCGTAAGAAAGTTAGACTTTTTAAACTTGCATACGATCGTTGCACAAAAAAGGACTTAGTTAATAAAATGTGCCACATACACCAACGTGGTGATTACAAATTTTGAGAAGTAGGGGAAGGTGGCCCAAAATGATCCCTTAAAGGTTAAAAATTATATAAATTAACATAAATGTTTAAAGAAAGCTCTGGCCCTTTACTACCATATTTTACACTATATTTTGCATCATAAATATATTTTTATAATATTTTAAAAGCACAACGAGTAATGATAAAGATAAAAATTTTAGAATCTGTCTAAAGGAACATTTTACCCTCAACCCAAAGGTGAAATGATCCTTCATTTGAAAATAATTTTAAATTGTTTTTTATCAAAAAAAAAGAGATAAAATTAATTATGACTATACATAATGAAATAAAATAAACTTTACCATCATATAGTAAGCATGATTTATTTTATGAAAATTTTAAAATAAAAAATGGTCACTGACAGTAAAATGGAATATTTTTAAATTATAATTTAAACATTGTGGAGCATAATAAACGAAGAATAAATTAAATAATGTGAGAACGGCTGAAGGGCTGCCATGACGCCTAGGACCCGGTGCTGGAGTTTCCTCAGTCGAGGGATCATTTTACCCGGCAGAATGACTTCCCAATTTAGGTCATTTTACTGGAACACGCCGAGAAACATAACAAACTTAGAAAGTGTAATTCAAAACTAAAAACATACTATACTCAGTAAACGAAGCCATATTTTTGCACATTAAAGACTGTATTTCTATAAATAGGAAAGTTAGTGCTGACCTTTTAAGACATATGATAAAACCCAGTTTTTTTGAAGAATTTTACTCAGGCACGTAATATACCAATCGCTTAAATATCGCCACTGCTTCTTCTTGACTTGGTAAACCCTAGTTTATGTGTTACCTGGTAGATAGCGCTGCCTGTCTGAAAGAAATCATATGTGGATCGTTTTGCCCGCTAGGATCATTTTTGGCCACCTTCCCCTATATTTTAAAAACTGTCAGAAATGATGATAAATATATACTGACTTAAACCACTTTTCAACGGCTCTCGAAGTGTAACAATCACGTCAGATGATCAGATTTCAGGGATCGTGCGGCAATTACGAAAGAAAATAATTTTTCGCACTCTAGCACTGATCGTTCATATTCGAATTCATGCATAGCACCGATCATCCTCGTTTAAAGCTATCTCTGAGACGTTTTATGATGAAAGACTGAAATTTTGTCCATCACCTATTTAGTGTATGGGGCACATTTTATTAATTGGGAGTTTTTTTTTTCACGTGGCGGGGTTGGATACAAATTAAAAAAAGGGCAACTTTAAAAAAATTAGATATAGGAATTTTTTCTGGACGTAGACTTTTTCGTACCTTATTTTGAGCATTTTTTTCAATTTACATTGTTCATTTATCTCTAATAGATAAAGAATTAAAGCGTGCTACCACTTTTAGGGACACCCTGTTTATATAAATTAAATGCACTTCAGTTCAGACAAAGGAATGCCTTAAATATGTGAAAACTAGATGAATTAATAAAAACTAAATAAAATCTAACAGCTGGTCAGGGCACCAGATATCAATAGCGTTCCTGGATTAAGAAATTCAACCTATTTCTCACAGATGAAAATCGATTTTGAGGGTTAAAGATGAAGAAAGCGATATGTCGATATCTACCAAACATAAACATTTTAGAATCAATAATGTATTTGACTCAGGATATTAAAAAATGAAATCGATACTTGTTAAAAAGCAGGAGACTGAGTATAAAGAGCTTTGTTTATTTTCTTTCTTAGTAATCTCTGCCTTATATTTTTGTTTTGAAAACAGTTCTGAAAGAAATATCTGAAACAGCTTTTGGAACTTATTAAAGTGAATGTGTTAGTTCCAGAATTGTGCGTGATTGCATATTTGCACAATTTTATCTACCTTGGTGAAGTTTTCGTCATTTATAAATATATTTTTTAATGTTTATAAACGAATCTCTAAGTACTCAAACAATTAAAAACATTGATTAAAATTTATATGAATGGGAATTGGATGAAGCTATGAAGTGATATCAGTTACCGGAAAAATTTAATATTTATCATGCACTGCTATATTAAATGCGGCCGTACAACACCAAACAATTAACATAATTTTATTTACACCCCTTACACACACACACGGAAAAAAACCCAAGGAAAACATATAACGACTGTAAAATACCGCAAAAGTGCCCATTCAATCTTGAAGGAAAATTTTTGGGAGGGGGCGGATAAACGGTAATAATCGGAAAAATATACCGTCCAAGCGCCCCCCTCTATCTTCAAGTAAAGCTGGATTCACACTATCCGTCCCGTACCTCTAAGACACCATGATGACGTCACCAGCGAAGCAAAGCAGCGAGCTTTGTCCTGATGCCACACTTCGCTGGCACATGGCTTGATTTCATTGGTGCATTTACTGCGGCTCCGTAAGCTCGTGCGCAGGCAGCGAAAATTTCAAAACAGAAAAGGACGGTGGGGCAGAGCGGAATCTGAGCGGCACGGAACGACCAGTATGAATCCACCTTTAGGGCGTTTATTCGGTATTATAACTTCTTCACACCTGACAATAATCTCACATCTCAAATTAAAGAGCAATCTCATCATTACTTTTAAAAACCTATTACACTTAAAAACAACTAGTATAAAGGGTAGTTTCAAATATTTTTTTGAATAAAAACCTCACTCTCAATCTCTGTTTCAGTAATAAAAAGTTGTTATCACCCAAAAAGGGAGCTAAAGACTGTCAAGACACTTTTAAATGTAAATGGTGTCCTACAAGTTCTTTACAGCTATATGAATTTCGAAAAAAAGAAGTATTAACAAATTCAACTTCAGAAATTGCAATAACATTAAAATATTCTTTTCTGTAACGGCAAACAAAAATAAAATCTGTGCTTCAGTGTGTAGACTTTACACACACACATGCGTTAAAATTATTTATTCAAAATGAAAGCATCGAAACATATATACGTCAATTCGGAACTACAAAATCTTAAAGAACTAGTCGACTTCGGCGACCAGTTTTGACCGTCGATGGCCGCTTCGCGTCTAAAATGTGCAACCTAGTGCACACGCGCCGCTTTGCGATTGGCTTTTACAACCTACGGCACACGGCCCTCTTCGCAAACTTTCGCTTGAACATGCATTTGTGCTTAAATAAATAAAACTAGAGAAAAATTAGTAAAATATAAATTATAATGAATGGTTTTATATATTATTTTTACTATAGTAAATTAATAAATTTGAGTAGTTAAAATATGGCCTCGAAATCATTTTGCGCAATTATAAAATTATTTAATCCTTTTGAATACTAAATTTTTGCAGTTTTATTGAATGATTCACATAATTTGCAAATAAATTAGAAGTAATTTACTGAATAAGTAATTAATTATACATGAATTTTGTATTAAATTATTCCTTAGGTAAAACAGAAATCTGCTTATGGTCATTGTATTATTAATTTTAAGAAAAAGGCAGTAAAACGGACATTTTAATGATTTAGTTAACAATATAATTCAAAGATGTCGCCACCAAACAATCTGTTGCACTTTTTCTCTCTATCATCTAATCGATCTACGCGAGAGATTATGTTCTGTGATATTTTTTTCCAAAGAATCAAGGAATGAATAGTTTCTCTGTTTGCTTTTTCAATTCGTGATATCTCGCTAGATATTTAAAGTTGAAAGTAGTTGCAAATTTAAAAAAAAGCTAAATTTTTAGAGATCTTCCGAACTGTATAAAAAGTTTTTGCTTTTAGTTAGAGATAAAAACGTCGTTTTTATCAAAATTTCAACATGGTGACAGATGCACCGGGGGAGATGAGTTGATCCCGGAATTGTTAGAAACAAGACGTTTATCTTAAAGAATCGTTTTAACAGTGGTAAGAAAAAGGTCCACATATCTGAACCTTTGGAACGAAGAGGTTAAGAGCAAACGAAATGCACGAGAAAAGCAGGGGTGAGGGTGTGTATTCTGGAAATGGTAGATGGGTGAAGTGTGAAGGGTGAAGGGTTAATTGGTGTTTCATCAACCACGTAACATCAGTGCATTTAAGAGGGGGGAAAAGAGTAAAATAGTGTTTACATTGTTTTGTTTGTTCTAACATTGTTTTATTTTAAAATATGGCAGTTCCTAATAAAATCTGTAAACAAATTAACAATTTATCTGGTTTTTAGAAACAATATTCCATTTAAGCCAGAGCGTTAAAATGCAGAATTATTACAATTACAATTAACGACTAATAACATGCATAACTTGTTCAGTTTGTGTAAAATCAAAAGAAAAAAATGTTAATAACACTTAATTAAATCCAGCAAATATACTCATGTAACATAAATTCAGTAATATAAAAAAATAAGGCACACAGTAAGAGATTAAAATTTTGCTCATTACGGCGTCCTGTAGAAAAGAAACTGCGGCATGCATACCGGAATGGCAGTACGGCATCTATCCCGTTTTTTATGGTACAGATGTAGCACATCACAGTTGCCTGTCCTTGCAACGGAAAATGGCGTAACCATGTAAACACTACTTTATACAGGTGCTACACTTAATTTTGACTTCGAACTCATGCATGGATTCACTAATTAGTGTAAAAAAAAGTACTTAAGCATAACGTGTTTAAAAGTTTTCATAGTTAAATCATGCACTTATCTCAAAATAAGGATTGCAATATCACTGGCAAATCATTAAAAAGGAATCAAGCTATACACAGGTTAAGGAAATCTCATTGCACACCTATACTGTGTTTTTGACTGCTATCTATCGACAATTACAAGAGATAGAAGGGGTGCGGCATATGCCCCGCATGCGGTGACTCTGCCGGAATTACTCTATCTGAGATGAATTTGATAGGACAGGTCTAGCTGTGTGCTAACAACTTTTCAATTGTGGAGCGGAACGTACCCTGAGACCGAAATAAGGAAATTGAAATATCTAAGAAGTAATTTTTACAACACACCTGTGATAAAAAAAATGCAGTTACTTAACTTAAAAAGCTTTTTAATTCAATTTATTAAGCATATAATCAAGTTTAGTTATTTGAATAACTTGATTTTTGGAAAAATATATTTTTATGAATTTAACATTTCACTGGCACTATTTTAACAAAATACTTTGCTGATTCAACAAAAATTTGCTCCTTCAATGTACAGTGTAGCATAACTGATTCATGATTTTATTTTGTTGTTATATTAAAATGCTAGTATGTTTAAGTAATCTCTTAAAAGTTGCAATTGAAATTCTCCATTTTCAGCTCAAATACAAAATTGTGCAGAATTTTTAACTTTGTAACACAGTTTTTCATCGAAGACATTTTTATTTCTTATTGTTCGTGTAAGCAGTTTCTGACATCATTAACGAGAAGTATGAAATTATACTTCAGAAAAGTCCTTTCTCAACGTAAGATTTCTGAAATAGTAATAAGATTTCACTTTACATTGTTACTTTTAATTGTACTTTTTTCCTTTATTTTTCTGTAGTTACATAAGAGTCATCGTTCCAAAAATAATTCATATTTTGAATTTTAAAAAATCACGCACTAAACGATTGATCGGACAAAGTGCTTTATTCGCCCAAGTAATTTGCTATTTAAAATAGCACCCAAACCAAAATTTTCCTGAATCTACTTAAAAAAAAATTCAACAAAACATTTTCCCCCGGTGTTTTAATAATTTTCAAGCAAGAAATTTGTTTATGATTAAAGTAACAACCAATATTATTTTAAAAGAGCCCCCTTAAAAAGGATTATTTTACAACGCATCAATTCGATTTTAGAAGGAAGTTTATTACTAAAATCGATGTAGTTTATTAGATGTTAACGAAAATAAAGTTTTAAACTCACAAAATTATCGCATCTCCAATGTTTCGTGAGCTAAGTTATTTTAGATTCTTATTTAAAATACTTAACTGGAATTTTGAAATTTTCTAAGCTCACATAAATCTTTGCTAAAAAAGTAGAAGTCAAAATATTAATATACTTAAATTCAAACAATGAAGTTTAGGTGCTTTCTAATATCCTGTCACGTACAAATGAGCTATAAATTTAAACAATATCTGACTTTGATAATGCTGAAATAAATGCATATTTCCAAACTTTTTATCATTAATTACTCCCAAAGCCATTAATTTTGGTTAAAACATTTTCTGAACTGCATATTTCATACCACAGAGATCCCTCACCTTAGCATATTCAAGATCAATTATGCATGAACTATTATACTCTTTAAAAATACATGGCAAATTCTATTAATGAGTTTTAAATGAAAATTTTTCTACAGATGCACTAAGATTTTTAATGTATTTGTATGGTTAACTTTGAGAATTAATCAACGTAAATGTTCACTAGATTAAAATAAATAGTTTAAAATGTTTAAAATGATAAAAGAATTTAAAATATTGTATCATAGCTAATCTGAAACAATAATACACGGCATGTTTTTAATGCATTTACCCTTGTGAGGTTAAAAAAAAAAATGCAACGGGAGTTGCTTAAACAATTTTATTTTTGCATATAGCCAGTAACCTAATCTATGTTTCAACAGAAATTTTGCCTACGTTAAGGCACTTGTACCGTTAAATGAGCTTTTGCATTCCATCACTACAAGAACTAGCCTCCTGCTTAACCATTATTGCATGCTTTTATTGATGTCGTCATCGTTACTTGGAGTTTTAATTGTCACTACACTGTAAAAGAGTGAATAGTCAAGCTTAGGAATGAAATGTCAGCCAAAACATCCAGTATTTATTTCTATTAACATGTACAGTCTCTGAGAGTGTAAAAAATGATTCTTTTGTACCAATTTATATTGGAATAATCAATATTAATTTGATTAGGGTGTCATTTCTCTATTTCTAATTCCTTTAGAGGGTTGATGCCTTGACTGCTAGTCCAGTTCTGATTCAATGATGCCATTTTTTTTTAAACTTAGAAAAGAGTATCTTATTAAGAAGCAGTACGGCGGCGATGATGACGACTGTGGAGCAATTTGTTATCATCACCAGGTAACTGATTTCTACGAAATTGTAATGTAGGAGGTGGGTTCAGAAAGTAAGGTAACAAGTTCTGTTTGGGCGTATCAAACTCTTTCTCTTACGTCACTTCCACGTCAGCGTGGGTCGCCTCGACAATGAACTCGTAATTAATTTGTAGAGAGAAAAAAGTTAAAATCTTTTGGCAACGCTGTTGTTGTTCGGTTTTTAGAAGAAAAAAAATGTTTTGTATCGTTGATTTGCTGTTTGATAATGTTTCGAAATAATAAAATTCTCGTTTTTAAAAAAATAGTAGCCTTGATTAAAAGAGGTAAGAACAATTAAATGGTCCGTCACAGAACCAGTGCTTGTAGATTATAGTTCGCTTTTTCGAAGAAAGCGTTAAAAAAAAAAAACTGTTTAAAAATTGTTGTGAAATGCCTTCTACCAACATCAACGTTTTGAATAGAAAAATAAATAATTTAAAAGGACAAATTATATTCGCATTATAACGTTTATGAAGGAAGAAGCTGAAAATCTTCTGAGGATGTGATTCGTGAAACAAGAAGAAAAACTTAATTAAAAGGAAACTACTACTCGATACTTTCGGATAAAGAATTGAGAAAACATGAAATGATTGTCGTTGAGATGGAACATGAAATAGAAGAAACCGAGGTAGGTCTCAATTCTGTTATTAAGTTCTAATAAAGAAACTACATTAAATAAATCATTTGAAAATGTTGTAAAAGCTAAGAACAATAATAGTGCAGTTGTGTTCGATTGACAGGTATTCCACTGCCGAAATTTTCTGGCAAATATGATGAATGGTTGAATTTTAAAAACCAGTTTGAAATGATAATCGATCTAATGTACAATTAAGTGATGATTCTCATCAGCTTTATTATTTACAGTCGGCCCTAATTGGGGCCGTAAAGGAAATACAAACTTTAGATGACACATACACTTCGTTGTTTAAAGCTCTAAATGATCGATTTGAAAACAAGCGGTTAATAGTGAGTACGCATTTAAATTACTTTGGAAGAGTATCTTTCTAGGAAGCAGTACGGTGACGATAATGATGATGGGTGGAGCAATTTGCTATTATCAACAGGTAACTGATTTCTACGAAAGTGTAATGTATGAGGGTGGTTCAGAAAGTAAGGTAACAAGTTCCTTAACCAAAAAGTTTATTCACGAAATCCAAGAGATACATAAGCATAGCAAAGTATTTCGTACAGATTATTGTTCAGCATAGCATCCATGCGTATAAAATCTTTTTTTTTTCTATCTGTTTACCAATCCAATGAAACCGGTATTACAAAAAAAAACAGGACCCTGGTCAGTGAGCCTCTTAAAGACGGAGTCCTGAATTGCGGTATCCGTTTGAAAATGCAGCCCGAAAATCACCGGGTGCGAGATCCTAGCAGTAGGTAGGATATTCCAATTATGTTCCATCTGTACCTCTGTAGCCAACCACGTGTAACGGAGGCCGTATACAGGTGGGCGTCGTGATGCAGCAAGGTGACACTTCCACTGGTTGACGATGAATTTCGGTTTGGGCAGGCTTTTTTTTAACCACAAAAATCGTTACATACCTCGCACTCCAATAGCTGATCACGTAACACTTCTATCTTTTATATCTCAAATTTCGGCACTTTACGGGACTATTAGCTGCATCTAGTGGCATTTGATTGGTGTGATTTTCTGTTGTATGTAGGCATGGAATTTCATATGCTCGGGGAATACGTGCATACGTGTGAGGTTTTGTTACTTCACTTTTTGATTCACGTGCGTAGAAGTTGTTTAAGTGATGCAAAAATTATCTTAATACTGGTTTTACCGTAAAATAAAAATTCGTTTGAAAAACTGAAGTTGCATTTATAATGTAAAAACAATAACTATTAAAGAAAATGTCTGTTAATAAGAAAGTAGCAAAACTTGTTATTTAGTTTCTTTTAAAATCTGTCATAATTTTTTGGCTACTGTTTACAGCAAACATTATTTAAATTAACCCAAACTAAAATTATATATTAATAAATAAAACAAATTATATGACTTTTTACTCATATGGTTTAATGCAGTTTGAGATGAGATGCCTATTTAGATCTTACTGAGCTAAAAAAGTAAAAGAAAACAATTCCTGCTTTATTACAAATTAGATATTCCTTCATCAATTTATCCTTGAAAAAAAAAGTAGGAGATTTCGTTGCTTTTTTTCATCGAAAAAAGTAATTACTTTTTCCATGAAACATAATAAGAAGGTAATTAAACAAGTGAATTATTTAAGTCGTACATATATGGTGACGTAATTGCAATTTGCTGATTGCAATCGGATTTCCGTGAAATTCTTTTTATATGCAACAAAAAACTTCAGAAAGAAATATATGAATTATTATGAAAACAAATATTGTTTGTCAAGATAAATTATTTATTAGTATACACTTTTTCGAAATAATAAAAAAAATATTAAGAAATTAAATAGTACATTCTTCACCTATGTAGTTAATGAAATACAATTATAAATTACAGATTCATAATATACTCAACGACACAGAGCAAACGTGTCGCTCTGTGCCTGCATATACAGGGTGCCTCAAAAAGATGATAACATGTTTTGATTCTTTATGCATTAGAGATAAGTGGGCAATGAATAAGTGGGCAATTTTTTTTTTCTTTTTCATTTTTTTGTACGACCCCCTGAAACGCAACTATATGACGTGATGTTTTCCCATCGAGAGCTATTGAAAAAGTGCTTTAAGTCAACATATATTTATTTTCATATCTCTGACACATTTTATGATATATTCCTCAAATTTTGTACATCCACTCATTAGTGTATGGGGCATATTTAACTAATTTGGATTTACTGATATGTATGCGGGTCGTATACAAATGTAAAGTGTCGCTTTTTGAAAATTAACGAGAGACATTTTTCTTAATGTAATCTTTTTCCCTACCTTATTTTGAAATTTTTTTCAATTTACATTGCCTCTAATGGATAAAGAATTAGAGCACGATACCATCTTTTTGGGACAGTCTGTATGCTGTCCCATACAGAAAAGCAAGTTCCTGGGAAGATTATTAATCAATGCGTTGCTTTTCAGAAGTCAGAATCATAGTCTTTGCTTTTCAGAAATGACGAATAAGATCTCGCGTGGTAATCGAACTTTCACTGGTTAGTATTGTTCCATTATGTAATGAACTTTAAAACCACCCGTCTGTTATAATTTGTGTATATATATTTTTTTAAATTGGCGTATGCAAACTATGTTTTATTTAACCCATTAGGCCCGACCTTTTTTAGTACATTCTCGAATTTATGTTGATACTAGACGGGATAAATATATTTGTGTGGTATGAAGAATGCAATTCTTTTCTAAAAATATGAATAAGACACCGAAAGACTCGCATTTTACTTTGTTACCACTGAGTATTTTATGGAAATAAGATTTATTATTCGAGTAATTAAAACGGGAAAATAAACTAATGCTGAAATATTGTTGCAACCAACAAGTTTTGCAACCGTCTGTAAATAGAACGCTGGACTTTAATGAGTTAAGGTACCGAGTACCCGAAATTAAACATTCCTATTTTAAAGCTGTCTAGAGACGAAACTATCGTTCAGAATTTATGAAATTTTGTGTAGGATATAATGAAGGTATTGGGATTTGAGTGAATGAAAAAAATTAGTTCAAATATCCGCCACCAGGGGGCGTTCCATGGCCTCCGCTGTCCCCAGACCTCAATCCATGCGACTTTTAAATGTTTGGTAAGTCGTGATAATCTAAGAACTTTGCTTGATCTTAAAGCCAGCATTTCACAACATGTTTGTAACATTTTCCCGAGCACACTGCGGTCAGCTGTGGAACATGCTTTCTTACGATTCCAGACGGTAGCTGACAATGATGGCCGTCATGTTGAACATGTTTTGTTGTAAGCTATCATAAATGTATGCTAAATGTGTTATTCCTTAAAAAACGCCCCCTGGTGGTGAACATCTGAACTTTTTTTTTATTCGGTCAAATGAATTCTCATACCTTCATTATGTCCTACAAACAATTTCATAATTTTATTAACGATAGTTTCGTCTGTAGACAACTTTAAAATAGGGTCGTTTAATTTCGGACACCCTGTATTTTTTGTAGTTTTTTTTTTTTCATTTTATAAAGAAAGAGATTTGAAAAAGAACATTAATGCATAAAGAAAGAATTATGAATAAAGATGATGTATATTCTAAAAATAAAGAGCGGTTAAAAAAATGTTCTTTTTTAACACGGAAAAAATTTAAGCGCCGCCACATTTTTTTTTTCTTCTTCCTGAAGCATTTTTAAACGCTTTGAAAAAGAAAAGGCTGCACTGTCTGTGTAACATCCGAAGCAAACTGATTAAAATACTTGTTTGGGAACAAAACCACTGAAACATGCTATGGAAGAAGAAAAAAAGCATTTTTGTGGTTTTCTGGCAGATAAAGATTGGATTTCTTTCATCATTCAGTTCTTTTGGCCCCATTGTTTTCAGCATTTATTATTAGCATAACTTAAAAGAGGAATGTTTTCGAGAGAATTTATGCATAAATTGCATTATGCATAAAACAAAATAAAAATAGAATAAATTGATATAATGGGAGGATATGTATATACAGGATTTATCAAAAATATCTGTCACAACTGTAAGGAGTAGTAGAAGGAACTAAGGGACGAATCAGAATTACACGGCAATGTATATATTTGAAGCATCCTATATAATAGAATTCAGATACACTTGCAAAAAGGGAGAGAATGAATCTGGGAGGGGCCCCAGGAGGGGTAGTAACAATGTTTTATTACTATAAATTGGAAATAAATTTAAGCCAATAAAGACAGTAATTAATATATTTTGCTGTTTACTTTCAATTAAAAAACGATTAATTTCCCTTCATTTTAAATTCAATTAGCATTCAAAACTTCCGTGTTCACTTAAAGAGTTTAATATGTTTAACTAATGCGGTATAATTTTCTTCACAAACAATTTATCGTGCTCGCTTGCACAAATGGATTTTACTTTCTTGTTAAGACGAAACACAAGCTCTCTCTTTCGTAGCTGAAATAAGAGAAAATGTTAGGTTTGAGTAAAAATTCTGGCATACAAGAATTTAAGCTTGAGGCTCGGATTTCCAAAGACGTCTTGTGTATCAGATATATTTGTTCTATCGCATAAACACCAATTTTTAAAATAACTTATTGAACTATTTAAAATGTCGCTGCAAATCTAGAGAAATAAAATGTACATAATTAAATAAAAGTATCAGTTTGTTGAATAAAATGTACTTGTTGCAACTGTCCATAAAACTGCTAATTTTATTTCTTTAATGCAAATAGATTTGTTGCATACCAAAGCCTTTCTCCGGTAGTTAATTTTACATAAAAATTGTTGAAACAATTATTAGTTCATGTACAACGAAGAAAGCGCAAAACCCTATCAATCACAAATGAAACTGAGACAGTCTCTTGAGTCGATTATTACACGATTTAGAAAGGTATCACTCTTCCGGCATATTTATATTTTTATGAAGAAGATCAGCAACATCCCAGACAGCATACTTCTCCATGTTATGTTCACTTCATGGAATTCTTGTCTAGAACATGTCCTTGATTATAACAAGGTATCTCTTGGACATCCTTTTAATGACATCAGTGGGAAAATTCATAAGAAGTCTACGACATGACTTGAAATGGACATGTAAACACCCCAATCATGTCTCTTTACTGACATAAATGGTAAAACGTATCTTAAAAAAGTCCATAAGCCCTATTAATGAAACTCTTTAAAAAAATAAATAAAAGCTCCTATGTTGATCTTTTCTAAAGCTTCATGGGAAGCATATGTTCACTTTCTTTGAGAGAACTTGAAACCTATCCCCATTGATCACCAGATTTCAGCACTGACCACCAGTTTTAGGATATTAAACTTAAATTATTTTTTAAACGCATTTCTTAAAAAAAAAGTTTTAACTTCAAAATCTAATCATATGATATAGCTCCCAACAGATCACATTTTAAATGAAATTCTTATTTATTTGCACTCTTTAGAATTATACTCCAGGGAAAGTAAACATTATCATACTGCACGTGATACTTAAAAAAAATACTCTCACATTTCTAAACTACCAAAGTGTAAGTTCTCTATATATCACGTTTGAAATAAAGTACAGGCGTCTATTGATCCATTTTAAAATAAAACTCTAACTGTAGTTCTGTTATTCTTAAGATTTTGAGAAATACGCTATTAAAATATCTTTAAATCATAAAGTTAAGCCAAAACATTAAGCAAGTAGCTTATAGTGTATCTCCCTGATGAGTATTTTTCATCATTAATTCTAAATTGCTTTTTTAAAGATTCAAGGCGTTCTTGAAAATCCACATCTACGTCACTAAGTTACATTTATTAGTGTTTTCATTATTTTCAAATGTTATTGAAAAATATCCATAAAATTCAGCAACAGACCCCAAATAGTTACATTTATTAGTATTTTCATTGTAGTAATATTATGAGTTCTTGGAAATCTACAAATTCAAGAAGCCATCACTACCTGTGTCGGAGAAGAGTGAGTAATAAAAAGAAATTCCACATAATTTGTGAAAAAATAGGCAGTTTCGTTTTACATATCAGTTCGATACTTTTTCCATAATTAAAATAATTTAAAAATTTGTGTCACCCCAAGAAAAACTAATCATTGTACCGACAAACTGCTTTTCACTGAGCATCCTTTATAATTTGGTTTCCAACAAAATTTTCTTTTTCAGTGTCTATTATAAAATCATGTTAAAATTTTAATTGAAAGTATGAATATTTATTTTTAATGTACACCGTTTCTTTTTGCTTTAAGAAAAGTTGCAATGCTTAACTATCAAGAGAAAAAAAATGTTGTCACGATTCCTTTCTAATAATGGTCATAATTACCTCAAAATTTTGCAAGTTTGTGGTTTTGTTGCGGTAATTCTGAAACCTGTAGGAATAAAATTTTAATTAGGTGTTCTTTAAAGGTAAAAGTTACCATATAATTAATTAACACCGTTCTTTTCATATTATGAAAAATTTTAAAAATTCACGAAGCTGAGAAATGTACAAAGTGGTCATACTTACTGCTCCTGACTCTAAGTAATTTATTACTGTATTATTTATGATAGCAACATTATTACGATAAAGAAGTCTAGAAACAAACTTGCATTAGGGTCATTCCATGTCAAATCAACACAGAAAATGGCAGACTTTTGCTGAAATAGTTAATTCAGTGACTTTTGCCGTATATGTTCTTCCCTGTAACAGTGTTCACATCAACTTTTTTTAATGTTGCTTATAGGTACAGTCAAAATGAAGGGTCTACGGGAAGAACGATGAGAGTCCACTTTTCGTCAATGTTGAGGTTTCTACTGCATTCTGTTGTTCATTAGTGGCACTATTAATATCCGAAACAGGCATTCTCACTCAGCCATTTTTTTGTGATATGTATACATAGTGTTCATATTTTTAGGTCTGTTAAGTTATTCATGCATCGTATAAATTAGTTTTGTTTACTATTTGCTTTTTTTTTAGGGGGGGGCACTTAGCCAATGTTGTTGATTTAGTGTCTTTTGCTGAAATTGTGTAAGTTCCCCCATGTCAGTGGCGCACCTAGGATTTTAGTTTAGAGGGGGCTGGGGTGCAAATTCTGCTGAACTCGGTTATAGCGACTTCGAGTATAGTTATAACTCTCTTATAACGTCAAAATATTCTGTACCACTTGACTTACCCATAGAACAACATGCGCACAAGCCATGCAACTCGTTATGGTCAAATAATTATCTGATTTTTTCAGCATAGTTGAAACCGAGTTTAACGGTGCTATGTACACTAACTATAGCTATTAATTAAAAAAAAGCATTTTTTTTTTGTAAAAAGTACTTAAGAAATAATTTAAAAACAATTTTTAAAAAGAAAAAATTTAATTCATTAGGGTCAATTTTCAATGCTTTTCACTTATAACTTTCCACCTTTAAGGGGGCTTGAGCCCCCATAGCCCCCTCCGTGGATGCGCTTATGCTTCCCGTGACAGTGTTTACATCAACTTTTTTTAATATGTTGCTCCTAGGTATAGTCAAAAGATCTGCCTTTACAACACAAGACGGTGAAGGTTGAAACTGCTAAAACTTTTTACAACACACAACAGCTGCACTGCTTCATTCCACTGAATGAAAACAACATTCAAGTTAAAATATATTGAACAGCCACAATGCTTAAAACCGCATGTATCTCCAGCAAAACTGAATTGGATTAGGACCTTGGTGGATATTTGTGGATTTGTAATGTGTGTATATGAGGGAAATTGGTGGGTTGGCTGTGTTTTGAACATCTTTAAAGAAACTGAAGATATTAAAGTTATGTTTTAGCACCCACATCGACCTTCATCGTCTTATGTTTATCCTGTAAAGGAATAGATATTTGAAGGGTCCACGAGAAGAGAGTCCAATACAGCTGATTTTCCAAAAATCGAAAGGCGCACGGAACTTTCATCGTTTTTCCCCAGTAAACTGTATCTTTGGGCTATTTTTTCAGTGTATTTTCATCGTTCTTTCCCATTATGGGCTCGGATGTTAATAGTGCCACTAATGAACAACAGAATGCAGTAGAAACCTGAACATTGATGAAAAGTGGACTCTCATCGTTCTTCCCGTGGACCCTTCATTTTGACTGTACCTATAAGCAACATTAAAAAAAGTTGATGTGAACACTGTTACAGGAAGAACATATACGGCAAAAGTCACTGAATTAACTATTTCAGCAAAAGTCAATGAATCAATGACATTGGCTATACCAAAAAAAAAAAAAAAATGCAAATAGTTAACGAAACTAATTTATACGCGCATGAGTAACATATCAGGCATAAAAATATGAACAATATGTATACATTCATAAACAAATGGCTAAGTGAGAATGTCTGTTTCACATAATTTTTATACAGATAAATAAGAATGAAAATTGGGAAATGTTTTCATAATTAGAATTAATAATAACAATAAATAGCTAGTACTGCATTGCACATAGACGCGAATGTTATTTCTTTAAAAATTCATAACTTAAAAAATCTTGCCAGTCACAGCTTGGAAATCTGAAATCTCATAAAACAATAATAGGTGATTAAAATATAAAAAATCAAGGAAAAAAGTGGCCATGTTTTGAGATATTCAAGGTCAAAGGTCAAGGTCAAGTGACCTAGACTTTTTATTCGAGTTTTGACATCATGTTGTATATCCCTGAAAAGCTTGCACCAAGAGCTTTAAAATGAGACCTGATTTATTTCAGACTCACAAATAGAACTGAAGTTATGTGCTGTTTTATGAGGTAAAGTAGCACATTTTAAACACTTTATTAAAAAGTTTAAAAAATTGTAACTTTTGAAAATATGAGATAGGAATCTAAAATTTGATATCTGGCTACAGGTCATAGTGGACAATAACTGTGCCAATTTAAAAAAAAATCGGAGGTGGTAGGGTTGTAAGCTGTGTTGATTTGACATGGAATGACCCATTAACAACATTAACATGAAATGTAATATTAACATCTATGTACACGTAATTCTGGACCCTTCGATAACAGCAAACAAAATCAGGGGCGTAGCCAGAAATTTTTCATGGGGGGGGGTTACGACTACTGCAACTCACATATATGCATACATGTGTGTGATAATGGAGTGAAGAATATACATTTTGTATTGCAAAAAATTCCTCATGGGGGGGAGGGTTATGACCCCCCTAACCCCCCCCGTGGCTACGCCTCTGAACAAAATAGTAGCAATATCTAAAATCTGTTTAAGATGTATATCTAATTGCTCGTAGACTATCTAGCTCGTAGATTTTTTAAATAAAAGTTTTCTTAAGAAGTACAAATGTGTATTAATTTTGTATGTTTACTTGAACTCGCAGCAAAATCAGATTTGCTGTGAAATCAAATTAAAAAAAAATTTACAGACATGCTCTAATTATAGTATATGCTTACAGAATTAATGACGGGTTACGTAAACTATTCTATTTTATGTATTGATTTATTTTATTAAAAGAAGTAAATGGAAAAAGAAATGTAAAACGTTCCATTCGAACGTACTTATATCCTCTAAGTAAAAAGATGCATTCATAGCTGTCATAAAATTCTGCAATATTTATTTATAATTGAAACCTTTTTTAAAGTGATTATTGAAAAGAGTTCACAGAAAAGGTTGACTGTAAAGTTTATCAACAGTCTAAATTTCAAAGGTTTCGATTTTCTTATTCCATTTTTACTATTATTGATTTTTTTTTTAATATTCTTTATCGATTGCAGTTCGTCTCATAATGCTTACAGTGTTCAACGGAAATTGATGCTTTGTATTCTTTAAACTCCAGCAAATCGATTTTGTATTTGAATGATGAGTCAAGCTTATGACTTTTGCGGGGTATCGATATTGGTTGAATGGGGCAGCTGTTTAAATTCAACATTTTCATGTTTCAGATATTTACTGTAGATCAATTTAGATTGGTTTTGGCAAGTGCTAACGTCCTACATTTTTACTTGCATGTTACTCAAACCTTCACGAGTTTAATAAAAGAAAATTTGTCATTTAAATCTTTTGACTGATTAATACACAGACAAAAATAACCTCTGTAAAATATAAACTTAATATTTTCTTATGAAAAAATACTTAAAAAACTAATTTTAGAAGTATTTCAAGGTGTTTTCAAAATGCTCATGGACGCTTCGTAGATGTACTTGGAAATAAAACGTGCCTCCTAAAGAAATAACATCATGCATATTTTTAAAACATACTTTAGTCTTAAATAAGTTTATGTCACAGTGACAATAGTAAATCCCAATAATGCAAACCATGAAATAGTGATAAACAAGTAGATATCTGACTGTTGGTATAATTTGCTGTAGGGGAAAACGAAACATGGTGTGCAAGCATTTATTATCTAAAAGAGTCAAACGAATCAACGGCAAGACCAACAAAAGAAATTATTGCAAGATAACTATACTTTAAATAGTCCATCTGTCAGATAAACACTGTTAAAAGAAGTAGTTCAATTTTTCACCATAAAATTATCGTAAATTAGCTGCAGACTTTCTGCGGGGAAAGGTTTTATCACGAATTGGATTGATTGACGAGTTTAAGCACCAAATCATGGTGCAACGTCTCTCCATAAGAAGGTTGCAGCTAAATTATCATCATTTACGGTGAAATGTACTACTTCTGTTTACAGTGAAGAAGGAAAAGTAAAATCAACTTTAGCAGTATTTACTACATTTTCTTTTCGAGCAATAAAACAATTTCATTAAGAAAACGAGTTTATCTAGGGAATTTAGTAGAAATAAAATGAAGCCAATAGTTTACAACATAGAAAAAAATTGGTATTGGTCAATTTGCTTTTTTCTTTTCCTTGTTAAAAGAAAGAGAATGCGTCTTTCAGTTTTGTAAGTGGCCCTTTCAGACATCTACATCCACAATTGAGGACACGGAAATTACTTATTAATAATAACTGAAATTACTTATTAATAAATTATTTTCTGGATGGATGTCCTAATTTTTGCACACGAAGAAAAAAAAATCCTCCAAAATTTAAGAAGTAGGATATTTTTTTTATTTTTTAAACAAAAACAAATTTAATCTGTTATTAAAAGAAACATTATTTAATTCAAAGATAAATTATTTAATCAGGTCTAAAGGGTAAATTGAACCATTCTGGAATCAACTCCTTAACTGTACAAGGGAATAAGAATTTTTATGGACGATCTTCAATGTTTTTACGGATTAGTGTACTACTGTTCCAATATTAATCTGTTTCATAAATCAATGTAAAATAATTCGAAGAAAAATCTTAACTTACAGAAACATTCTCTAAACGTGTGGGTTCAAGCTTTTTGAGTGCCGAATTGTTAAAGAAAGAATGGAAAAAAATCCTTTCAAAAGCAACAGCTCGAAAATTAATACTAAAATTAAAACGATTTCTCTTGAAATAATTTTTAATGAACAATTTAGGAAAGAGTACAAAAGCGACAATTTTTATCATTATTTAAAGGGCGAACATTAAGTGTGGGAAGGAAAGGAGGAGGTTAAGGGAGTTCTTAACGATTTGCGATAAACTAAGGCGGAAAATAAATTTCAGTGGGAGAAACAAGAGTATCTGGTAAGTGGAACAAAAGGTGGATGCTATTATAAAAACTTAATTCCTTTAAATTTTTTTAATAGCTCGGAAGTTGTAAAACATGTGCGTGAGTACAAATGAAGTAAGTGCTAACCTCTTAAAGACAGGCTAGATTTGAAGAAAGAAATCAATTTCAGTGCGAGAAACAAGAGTATCTATATCTAGTATGTGGAACAAAAGGTGGATGATATTATAAAAAGTTAATTCCTTTAAGAATATTTTTTAATAGCTTGAAAGTTTCAATATGTGTGGGTGGGCACATATGAAGTAAGTATGAACCGCTTAAGGACGTACGAATTTAAGAAAAATATCACAAAAGTCAGTAATGTTTTATTGTAAAAATTGAGCAATTTTTTCTATTTCTAAATATAATATTCGGTTGCATCAAGTCTTTGTGCCCAAATTATGCTATTCTTTAAATATATGAAAAAAATCAATTAATATAGTTTTAGTTTATCAGTTTCCCATAGTAAATAAAAGAAAAATATTACTCGATTATTTATTTTAGAAACATTTACGATAATAAGCATAGAAATATCCTATTTATAATCATTTAATAACTTTTATAACCGTTTAGAGTATGATAGATTTTAAAAATACGAAATGCAGAGGTCAACATCGTCATCTAGACAAAAATATATCATTTAAAACACATACTATATGCGAATGGATTGTCATCTAGCGTTGTGGGGATCAGTTAAAACACATAAAGGGCAAGGTAAATGCATTACATTTGCGTTATCTTGCAAAATTTCTTTTTAAATGTCAGCTCGAATGCAATTTGAGACCCTGTAGTAATTAGCGAAAGTACATCCCATGCAAGAGACGGGCTCTATCGTTGGGGCTTCATATTATATCTATTTGTAAACATATTTAAAGTGAAGCATTTTTGTGGGATTTACTTTCGTTTTTCCCTAACTGATATGCTGTTTAACAGTAGTAAAGCACACACATATTTAGTTACAAATGACATGAATACAATTTAAGCCATTTTATACGAACTCTAGAACTGCTTTGCACAAGGAGGAAGTCATGGGATCATAAACTTACGTCACAATTCACGCGTCACGTGACCGTTAAATAGGAGATGCATGGAATAATGAATAAGCATTTTTTTTCCTACTCCACACATATAGACAATCAACAACAGAAAGAATAACGTAAGAAAACAGCAATGAGAAACAATGCCCCATACCAAGTGTGACTTCCCGTCTTCAGTGCGAGAAACTTAACCTGGTAACTCGCATTCTGCGGCATTATTCCTCTTTGTAGTTTTCTTACTTCGTTCTATCCCTTGATGATTATTTGGCTCCAAATTACTATTCTTTTATATGAACAATACTTATCCCTGGTAACACGTATTTCAGTTTATTGATTTTTAGATATGTTTTTTACGAATTTAGAAATTAATAAACACATTACACTGGATATTTCTATGATTATTCGATACTGAAAATGTTGCTTAATTTTTAATTTTTGCTAAGTATTAGGGCAAATACGGTAGTATTATTTATTTGTCGGCTTTGAAGTTTGTGTGTGATGCGTATAGTATAATCATTTAAAAATATTTTTCTAAAGTTAAAATATCCTGAATGTGTGTAACCCTTGATTTTAACTTTTTGAACTAAACTTTTTATCTAAACCCATGATTTAACAGACATTTGAAGTAGCTAAATTCAAGTATATTTCATTATTTCTTAAACTTATAAAAGGATAAGCACTGATTAGGAAATGATCGGTGGCTGCTCCGTGAAACCGCCTAATTTCAACTTTTTCACTGCTAGTCGCAAAAAAATTCTGTCTGAGTGGCCCCAAAGTTGAAAGAGGCCAGACGTTGCCATCCCTCAATGTAACTACCAGAAACATGGCGGCCTATTAAATCGCCAATCGTGTGACGCAGCAGAGCCAAAGAACTTTTTTGACACAGCTGGCTGTGCGACATCTGTATTTTTTCTGCATTGAGCAATATATCCGGTCGTTCTTCCATATCGATTCGGAAACGGTTGCGCCTCAAAGGGTTAACAGAAATGGTTTATTTTTGGTAAATGTATCATGCATGTGTGTGTGTATGTGCCTTCCTCCTTTATTTTGGTACAAAATATAATTCTTTATCAGCTTTAATTTCTCTAGATTCAAAATCTTTTCGGATTATCTAACATTAATTTAAGGTTCGCCGCAAAACTGTTCCGCATTTTAGACTCTTCATACCTTACATTATGCGAACTGCAGATAATTATATTTGAGTACCTGCGTACAAATGAAGAGCTCTTTAAACATTTTTCATTCAGTTTCCAAATGAAATAACTGAAGTCATGATACACTGAAATATACTCATTTTTAATCGTTTGTTAGATTTAATATTTTAAGCAGAAACGTTTTAAATATCTAAAACTAAATTGCGCTTGAATAATGTTCTGGAAGAATTTTGATTCAGCGATTATTAAACTCTGAAACACTTGAATTAACTTGCCATAATTTCTCTTAGAGCGAAATAAATGCATTACAAGTTTGTCTTGTAGCGTTTGCATTTTAATTTTCTAAGAATGCATATCAGTCTTAGAATGGGATATTTTTATAGTGTCTGAAGGAAATGTTTTTGATTCTGTTTACTTTCAATCCTTTTGGTAATATTAATTTTTCCAAATTTTGCCACATTTGGTTAAAAAGACAATATAGTTTCCGAAATAGCGATATTGAACATTCGCACAAAAAATATATATAATGAAAAATATAATTTTGAACCAGTCTTTATTGGTCGTAGTTCGTGATTGGTAAAAATTATTATTAATTTTCTTATGAGACCATTCGTATACTAATATTTTTTGATCAATTGTGTCTGCTTTTAAGCAGTGACTTATATTCCAAATAAGTTTAAGGTCATTATGAAAATACCATACATAATTTAAATTTAATGTAATAATGCAGCTGTTGTTAGAAACGCAAGGGCATAATTTTTTTCCCATTCAGTCTGACAACAATTGGTTTTCTGGTTGGAGACATTTGCCAACAATTAGAAGTTTAGATTGTGGGGAAAAATAATTAAGAAATTCAGTGAAGATATCCTGGTTAACCTCTTGGTGCCGTAAGGGAATCGCTAGAAAATATTTTTCAATAATCTAATGGTAGAATTTGAGATGGTTATGTGGGTAAAATTGATTAATACATTTTTGAATCAGAAAAAAAAATGATGGTTTATCTGTAACGGTTTTTTTAGTAGCAAGTTTTTTTTTTGTAATACAAATCCAGTAGCTTAAAATGCATTTATTTTTAAACACTATTTACATTTTCTATGTGAGCACATTTAATTTGCAGTTTCTAGTTAGTTGTTAATTTTAGCTGTTAATTGTTAATTTGCAGTTCATGTCATAAATTTTCAATCTGTTAGCAATGGCACACGCAAGAGGGGGACTTAGGGATTCTAACCTCCCTTTGGTTAGGATTTTTTGACACAGACCATTAATTTTAATTTTAAAAAATAAAGATTACGCCTTTTAACATTACGTTCATAACCTCTACCCGCTAGAAGACTCATGGAACATTTAGACGAGTAAAAAGAGGCAATTTTTGCAAACGATTTAACATCATGTATTTTATTTAAAAATAGAGATAGAAATGAAATTTTTTTGTACATTGTATATACACAAATTATGGTCTATATATAAAATAAAAAAATTAACTTGATTCATAAATTAGTTTTTAAGAACTAATTAACGTTTCACTAATCTCTATGAAATTTTTTGAACAGTATGTCAGTTTGGTATACTTTTCTAAAAATCTATCTAATTTATCTCCTTAAAATTTGGTATGGTATCAGAAAACATACTACTTGAGAATAATAAGAAGCGATTTTCATTTTGACTAAACAGAAATGAAATTAAAAATATTTTACCAAAAAACTTTAAAATTCCTAAAAATGAAAGCAACAAAACCATCATTATTTTAAAATTTTCTTCACTCAGATCTCTGATGCTAGGTATTTTTAAAGAAACAAGTTATTTAAACAATTCTGGAAAGTTCAACTGTTTACCTGAAACAGATTTTTAGAAAAGTGTACCAAAGCATAAAAAAACACATTTTGAGAAAACGGCAAAAAACTAAAGCTTTGTTGTATCCAAATTATATTAATTTACTTTTTAAAATTGGAGTGTTTATATATTCCAAACCGACACAAATTATATATGTATGGAATCGTCCCAATATGCTCTATATTTTTAAGCCGTTATAATTGAAAATTCGAAAATTTGAGCCAATTTATGTTCCATGTGTCCTTAAAGGAAGTCTGTGTAAGCTACTGTCTGTAGTTGTTATACAGCAGCTATTATAACTACGATTTTGAAACTTCTGTGTAAAAATTTTTACACTTTGAATCATAAACATACCACCTGCTGCATTCTTTTCTTCTACAGATTTTTTGATTTTGAAGTGTGGGTATTATTTTCTGGACACCCTCTATGTAAATATCTATCTAACTATAAAGTAAAAGAATGTGCAATCAGCAAAAATTTTGTCTATACCGAAAACTTGGATACCAATTGTTCGAAAACAATCACTGTTTACATTTCACTGCAGTATAACGCTCCAGACAGTAAAACTAGCTTTAAAGGCAATGGAAGGTCGTTTAAGAATATTTTTTCTTACTATATATAAAAAATAATCTGAATTTAAAGTCTGGTGACCGATAGTAAAATTGTAATTATTCATAGGATTAAAATCATATATCTATAAACATATAAATTCGAGTAACATTAAAAAGGTAAATGAGAAATTCTCGTTTGCTCTGACAAGAAAATTAATATCACTTGTAAAATAATACAAATGTTATATTTTTAGTGCATTAAAATCTTTATGCACAAAATCTTGATTGAGAATGAGTGTAGACAGATATAAAGTGAAATTACTGTTAATAAAGCTATTGTCATTCACAGGAACTAAAAGAAAGTATCTAAAACACATATCTGTCTTAAGTTAAAAGGGATGTTTAATTTCAAAATTATTGTTTGAGACAGTAAACACAATAAGACTATGTCATAACATAAGGAAGACAGCAGCGACTAGATATATTTCACTGCATCATACATTTTATGCTGGAAAATTAGTTTTAGCGTCAAGAAAAGTTCATGATGTAACTTCAGTTCCAATGACAGATTTAAAAAAAATGTCAATTTTTAGTGAAATTGACTGATTAAAATTCAACAGGCAGTCTGACGGTCACAATTCTTGTTACAAATGACCTAAAAACATTGCATAATATGATCTGGCAGTGAACGCAAATGCTTACATTTCACTGCATTTTAACTCTCTATACAGGAAAAGGAATTTTACAGTTAAGTGCAGGAAAACTTGAGGGTTTGGAAAAATGCTTCCCGGAAAGCTTCTTGTTAAAGTATACTTTGGAAATTTCGGGTAAGTGAATAATTTTATCTTGGAGATTTAGTTTTTAAAGCATGCAAACAAATGATTTTTACAATTCTAATTGCAGTTAGGAGTAATAAGTTTTAAATATTATCATCGAGTGAAAAAAATAACTTATGGTATGTGTGTTGTCGTATCAATAAAAATAGATAGGCATCCGATGAGGAAAACTGGAGCTCACTGAACAAAATTTTGTGTCAGTTGATTAATGGTATATCTCTTTGCTTCTCAATTGGAATTATAGAAGTTTATACTTTTACAATACTCAGCAGTGAAAACGTTTCAACGCACAAGCTTTATAGCTAAGTCATTTAAAACTAAATATTGAGGTTTGTATTAGTGGAACCGGAAAGTAATGTCGTTTTTTCTTTTGTGAATATTTCTCCTAGACAAGAACTACTGAAGCTAATAATACGAAATTTGGCATGTATGTGAATTTTTTAACATGGGTGCTAAATCAGATAGTATTTTTCAAAACCTATGTGGCTAGGGAGCGAAAATGCTATTCTCACATGTCTCTTCTATCTCAACGAAAAAAGAAGATAGCCATAAAATTCTTCTGTAAAATACAACACTCACGAATACGTAAAAGTCAGTCTCAAGGCATTTTGAATATTGTCCTCCAAGGGGTAGACGGCTCTGCCCTTTCCCTATTTTTATGCATATCTTTTTAAAAGGAAAATACTATTTATAAAATAATTGCTTTAAAATGTGAAAAATATATGAATCCTATGTCTAATGCTGGGGTGCCCCACCCTTTTGTACACATTTTTAAAGGAAAGAAAAGAAATGTTCCTAAATTAAGTTTCGATTACGTTCATTAGATTAAATTATGATTATGCGTTGTGTTGACAGAATTAACCCAGGAGGGTGTAGGGCACGACAGCTCGGTTATGTTTAACCCAACACTACATTGGACTCTTCATGAAATGCTACACACATAATTTAAATAAGAAAATTATTTATTTATTTACGAATACTACATATATAAATAGTTTATAAATATTAATTCATAAAGTAGTCACTCTAAAAAGTTGAGCTGGCAAAACCGTGCTTACCTGGAATCCAGTGAAGTAGGAAGTGATGCATTCTCAAAAATAAAATCCGACGGGAAAAAATATTCCCAAACTGACACTAAACAAATTTAAGAAACAACTCAGGAAAAACACAAATCTGAAAATCTGTAAAACCTCTTCAATCTGACTTCTCCGTTGTTGCAGTCTGGTATTTTTTCCAATTCCTCCCCCTCGATTCATTCCCCCTTGTCCCAAAGGGTAATCGGTGCTCAGCCACTCTCTTCCTCCTTATTCAAAATTGATCGTCCTCTAAAATTTTACCTTACTTGATATTCCCCCTTATCAATTCACTTTATTGGTCAAGGTCTACATTTATTCATTCTAATGGATCTCCGAAATCCCTCCTTTAAACTTCTTTTATTATTTTTCGACCTTCTTGTTAAATTGCCTAAGTTTTGTTAAATTGTCTAACCTCTGTTTCTTTTCCCACGTATTTTTCCCATAACTTATCTTAAAATTTAATTTTTCTTTGTGCTACTGACAATTTTCCCTCAATGACAACCTCGCCCTTTTTCGGACGCGAAGATTTTTTTCTTTCCGATTCGTCTCTGGTCAATCAGGTATAGAGGTCTGCATCTCAATGCTATTCATTTCTCCCCCTTACCATATCTCGGCTCCTTGGTACATTTTTCCATTTTCATAAAAGTCTCTCTCTCTCGTAAACACCTTACCCAACAAAAGATTCGCTAAAATTATCTGACCAAAACTTTGTTGAATTCTTACTTTATGACTCTCGTTATTATTAAAATTTTTTCCACTTTCCTAGCAAGCACCTGGGTTTCGCGACCACCTATCAAGTTATTCCCTAAAACCATATTTGAATTATTCCCTTATGCTTATTTCTCGTATTGCTACGATGAGAACAACGAATGCCTATTTTCTCAGGCCGTTTTAAAATCTTACCGCTTTGTGTCATAAGACTTTTTTATCACCTGCACAGGTGTGTTCCTCACGGCACTTTGTACCTTTTTAAGGCATTTCATCTCTTTTTTCGAGGGGAGTTACAAAATTCCTTTCTTTACTGCAGGCTTAAGCCAGCATTCTACTATAAGTCCCGTAAAAAAAAAAAAAAAAAAAAAAAAAAAAAAAGAGACAGAGAGAAAAAAAAAGAGAAAAAAAAAAAGAAAAATTCTAAAGTCCGGTAAGCCCGTTTTGCCATCCACAGAAAGTTACACGAAAACAAACAAATTCTATCTAGGTTATAAATGCAAAAACTATATACAACACTTATGAATTAATGTAATTATTTGGAAGGTGAATGCAATGCATTAAAGGGAAATAAATCAAAATATAGTAAAATACTTAATATAGATATCGAAGTAATATTTCATGTCTACTCCTTGAAAATGATATTAAAGTACAAATGATATTAAAATAGAAATTTGAAAAAAAAAAAGAAATGTTTTGAAATAATCATACAAATTATATAAATGAGGATAAAATGCAAAACAAAGTGAAAGAAAAAAAATGAAGAGTAAAGAAAAAGTATATCAGATATTATATTAAATATAAAATTAAATCATAATAAATTGTGCAATACAATATCAGTAAATTCATATTAAGATAGCATCAGCGGGTTCTACAACAACATGTTAATATGGATGAAAATACAGTGATTAGTAGACAAACAATGAATAAAGCGGAGCCTATGAATTTAAGATACAATAGCGGGGATATTAAAGTTGGGACTCTAAACCAATCAGGCCATGTATTAGTAGTTGTGGAACTACTAACTTTTGTAAAATTTAAATTTAAATTCACTAAATCTACGGAAGGTTCTTCAAGACAAAATTGAATGGGCCTGCATTGGACTAGCGTTTTCGTCTTAAGGCACAGCTTTTCTTCATAACATTGTTTGTCCGCTAGAAACTTTATAACAAATGTGGACAATTTTATCTGTAGTTTAATTGCTTTTGTGTGCACATTGTTTTCTTTAAATTGAATGTCCACAGCACCCGGTTCACATGTGCTCTTGGCCTTAAAAATCATGCGAGCCAATAATTGGCATTGGTAACAGCCGTGAATTTCTATTGGTGAATCACTGAATTGGGGGCACACTGTGACAGTCTGGATGTTTATTTTAAAGTTTGAAAAATGTAATTGTAGACGCACAGCCGCGGAAAATAAAAGTGTGGATGTTAATTGTCCATTTTTAATTTGAAACAGGTGAAGGTTTCGCTCTAACGGTAAAGCTTTCTTCTGTGAAGCTCGCAGACTTGCCAGTGCATCTGGGGCTGTGTAACATCGTAGGGAATCTTCGAAGAAATCGCACTTTGATAAACTCGGGTCAAACAAAAAATCTGTAGAATACGATGTGTTACTTTGCACGGCACCTATTTCTCCTGCTTTGGGGTGGTTCTGTTCACAGGCAGTTGAAAGGTATGCTTCTGTCGGTTCTCCGACGCGCTGAATGAGGGCCTCCGCAAGATGCACTTGCGGCTGATCGTAGGCCCCTAAAATAGAAATTTTGATTCCATTGTCCGTAAAAGTCGAGTCAGTCACAGACAGTTTTGTTACAGTATCATTTTCAGAACGGGAGACCGATATGTGGTATTTGCAAGAGTGTCCCGTTATTTTAGATTTAACTTCGTAAGAATTTAATAAATCAGGGACATACCACGTGTGGTGAAAATTGCAAGCCACTCGGGTGAGTATTGTGCACCCGACTCCAATTCCACCCGCTGTGCAAGTAGATACTCCAGGATATTCTCGACTTTCTGGCGTTTCTCCTTCGAAATGAAGTCCACCAGTGCTTACATGTCTAGGTACACAATGAACTCCTTGTCCACAGTATTTGTTGAAAATGCACGAAACCTGGGACAGATGTTTTGGTATAACGGGAAAGGTAAAGTATTCCCGTTGGGTGTTGAACTCGCAAGCCACAGAGTCTAGTTTTAATTTTAAAGAAAATAAATGATTCTCGTCTTTATCTGTAAACCACAAGAAGGACTCGGCAGAAAGAGATTTTAATGAGAGTTCTGATGTTGTAAACACGTGACACGATTTTGTGCCATCATGAAGTAACTCACAAGTACGCAAATCAGACTGTATTAATGCGTGACTGTTACAATCCGCTAAAATAATCGGAACAATAAAGAAAATTGCGACAATAACAAGCTGGCTGCTGGCTAGAGGCATTCCTCGCACCGCTTGCTTTTCTAGAAATTCGTAAGTTCCTTTAGTCGCATCTTTAGTTATATTACCTAAATAGGCACCTGTCAATAGCGAAACTCGAGCAATAAGTTTCAGTGTTCTGTAACCTATGTAAAATACATAAGCTACGGTCTTTAGCACGAAAAGTAGTGATGTAAGAACCATCTTAAAACATGCTATTAGTAGTAGAAAACTTATTACAAGTGCTGCATAAAATAAATATTGTATATAGATTGGCAAACATTTTATGTGTCTGAAAACTTCGGAGCTCATAATACACGGTCGCAGGTAAATCCATTTGTCACTAATTACAGTTTGTTTGTAGTTAAAAACTTATTTGTTTGAATTAATTAAAAAAATTCCAATGCATTAAACATTTTAGATACAACAAAACATTTATTTTTTAGTTTATGGAGTTATTTTTCTCACTTATGCGTGTGAATAACCAACACCACGAATATTGCATCTAATATTGCATTCCCCTACATAAACAGGAAAGAGTGTGTGAACGAATAAATTAAATTTAAAGGCAATCTACATTCTCTAATTATGATAAAATACGGTTTAAACTGTAATATTAGACGGGCGATCTAACACGCGAATCAGTCGAAGTATAGATAAGTCTCAACATATCAATCAATAAG
>JAWZYV010017492.1:0-42903 GCA_038373885.1 Cheiracanthium punctorium
TGTTACTAACCGGAAAAAAACGCGAAGGGTCGCCAACCAGAATAAAAGAATTCCCCCAGCTAAGAACAATAATTTTTATTTAAATATTGAACATAAACTTGCTTCGTTTTGGATAAAATATGAGAATGGCATTCAATCAAAAGTAGACGCACCAAATTTCTTTTGTTTTACATTTAAGAATATATTATATCCAGCAGAAACATTCAAAAGTTTTGTGATAGTAAATATGTTTTATCAGATTTTTTTAAAAATTAATTTTATACCGATTATTCTGTTTATAAAAGATAAAATTCTTTTATTAAGAATTTTTAAAATAAAACATACTAAATTATTTGAAAGGAAATTTGCAAGGGCTGATAGAGCTTAATTGATTTCAAGTGAATTATTTAAATTTTAATGAAACTTTAAGACGTAATAAGTTGATTTCTTTCCGCTGAAATATTTAAATCATTTTTATTTCCTAGTTTTATGTGACATCTATATATAATGTGACATGAATTGTATACATGCCAGTACAAAAAAAGTAAAATAAAGTAGCATCAAAACATTCAGTAGATGAGAGATATGTGCCTTTGATTGACTATAGGCATCTCAGTAACTACCGAACTGATTCTAAAAACTTTTCACTGAACTTATTCCTGAGTAATATAAGCTACCTTTCATGCATATATCATAAATAGTTTTTTTAAGGGTAACTCATTAAGAATTACATTATGCTCCATGTGGGCATCTCTGTAATCACTGTATCGATTCTAAAGTATTTTTCACTGATAAAAAGCTAGACTATGCCCGAGTAATTTTAGCTAAAATTCATGCATATAGCATAAATAGTTCTTTTAGAGGAACTGAGGAACACTCAAAATAATTCTAATGCAGTATGCTCTATGGGTATCTCTGTAACTACTTAAAGGATCCTTAAACTTTTTCACTAATAAAAAGCTATGCTATTTCTGAGTATTATAGACTATCTTTCATGCATATAGCATAAACAATTCTTCTACACTCAAAAGAAATCTAATGCATTACATTATATGGGCAGTGTGCGGATCCACGGGGGGGCCTCTGGCTGGGGCTCAAGCCCCCCCCAGAGCTAGAAATACACTATGGATTAGGGAAGTTAAAAAAATAGTAAATTTTCACATGAACTGAAATTTTAAAAAGTAGCACTGTATATACAGTTGACTCTGTTTAACAACGATCTCTTTCCAAAGACGAGTCCCAGCAACTCCAACGTAAAAAATTTCTATTCAAAGACCACATCGTTTCTGTTTAACAACGATATTTTTTAAAAATCTTAAACTGCAGGAACAGGCGAAAAAATTTTTAAGAGTGGGAAAAAAGTGTCGGGGAATGTCAAAAGTGCAATTCGCAAGACAATCTCAACTACCTGAGTGTATTCTCAAAGGTATTTTAGAAGCAAAGAGAAAATTCTTGAAGCAGCGCAAAAATTTAGTTCGGGATCCAAATCCAAACGGCCGAAAAGTCAATGTGGCCGATTGGAAGAGTTTGCCAAGGTACCTCTGTATGCAAATGGTTGCATGAAGCAAGAGCATCCAACATTCTCATTTCTGGGCCTCACCATGGCCGAGTGGATAAGACACTCGACATGATAGGCGGCTGAAGTGTAAAGGTCCCGCGTTTGGGCCTACTGCGCGGCTGTCAATCTAACTAGCTGGAGTTTTTCCAGAGGGTCATTCCATGTCAATTCAACCAAGCCATGACACCCACCGACTCGTATTTTGATGAAACTTAGTGAGTTTAGTCTTTCTATACAGAAAAGTAGCCACATCAATTTTTTCTTCTCAATCTAGTTTAGTTTTCATTTTACAGGCAATCGAAATTTTGAATGTTTGGTATTTTTCAAATTCTGACGATTCTGCTCTTTGACTGAAAATAATTTGTATTTCATTTATTTTTCAGTCAAATTTTATAAAAATTTACAGTAATATTAATTAAAGCATGAGGATTCCAGAAAAAAATGAAAAAATTCCAAGTAATATTTCAAAAATAGAAAAAAATAATTTCTGTGAATTTTTTTCAAAAAGTGTGTAATACGTTAAAGTCAATATCAACCAAAGGGAATATAATAATGAAAAAAAAATGGTTTTTCCTAATGATCTTAGAAGTGTGTTCTGTCATTTAAAAAAATAAAATTAATGGCTTTTTTCATTTTTTTATATTTTTGGCTTAAAAATATATCTGCCTCATTGTTTTTTTTTTCTGTTTTTTTTTTTTTTTCATTTTTTTAAAAATTTATTTTCTCACACTATTACCAAATAAATGAATGTACTTAAAAATATAAATATCTTAATTTGCTCACAAAATGCTTTTAATTTTTATTTTAATTACAAAAATGCTACCTTTTACAGAACTCATTACATAGCACCATAGAGCATTAAGTATTAGAATTATGGGTGTCCCAGTCAAAGAATTATTTGTGATATATGCATGAAAGGTAACCTATAATACTCCAATAGTGTAGCTTTCTATTAGTGAAAAAATTTTTTGAATCGATTCAGTAGTTACAGAGTTGTCTGTCTGTCTTGTTTTCACGCATTGTGGGTGCTTCGGCACTTATGCTTTTACAGCATTTCGTACCAACCCCAAATCCAGATTAGATCGATAGCGGCAGTACCTGCGAAGGGTATTAATTTCTACCACTAACTCCCGAAGAGTTCATTTCTACATCGGGAGCTGCTAGATGGCTGCACTACTGATCGTTAGTGGAGCTTCTTAATTTTGAAGTAAAAAGCAAGCAGAAGACCCCAAGGCTTAGTTTTGCCACCCCCAGGGGTACCCTTTTTGTATGGGAGCTTGGAGGACATTGCGACCACAATGTATTTAACGTGCCCCAGTTGTCATTAGCGAGCGTGGTGGTCTTTAGTTGGTCCCAGGATCGAACCCACAACCTTTCAGCTATGAGATCAATGCCTCTCCCAACTGGGCTACTGCAGTCCTAGTTACAGAGTTACAAATAGATCGTAATGTAATTCATATATGTTCCTGTAAAAGAACTGTTTGTAATATATGCATGAATTTTTGGCTTAAGTACTCAGGAATCGTGTGCTTTCTATCATTGAAAGGAAGAAATTTTGATATTCAGTAGTTACATAGATGCCCTTAGAGTATAATGTAATTCTTATGAGTGTCCCTGTAAAAATGATGATATATGCATGAAAGATAGCCTATAATACTCTAGAAAAATGCAGCTTTCCATCACTGCAAAAAGTTTTAGAATCGGTTCATTAGTTACAGAGGCTCCCCATAGATCATAATGCAATTTGTATGAGTATCCCTGTAAAAGAACTGTTTGTGATACATGCATGAAAGATAGCCCATAATACTCAAGAATAGTGTAGCTTTCTAAGAGTTAAAAAAGTTTTAGAATCAGTTCAATAGTTAAAGAGATACCCATGCAGCATAATGTATTAGAAATATCTTGAGTGTCCCTATATAAAAGAACTATTTATGCTAAATCCACGAAAGATAGCCTATAATTCTCAGGAATAGAGTAGCTTTCTATTATTGAAAAAAGTTTTTGATTTGGTTCAGTAGTTACAGAGATGTCCTCAGAGCGTAATGTAAATTCATATGCGTATCCCTATAAAAGAATTATATTTGTCATATATGCATAAAAAGGCAGCCTATAATACTGAGTGATAGTGTAGCTTGCTATCAACGAGAAAAGTTTTAGAATCGGTTCAGTAGTTAAAGAGATAATGACAGAGTGTAATGTATTAAAATTATTTTAAGTGTACCTAAGAAGTATTTATACTGTATGCATGAATTTTAAAGCATGACATTAGGAGTAGTGTAGCTTTTTATCAGAGAAAAAGTTTTCAGAATCGGTTTGGTATAGTTACTGATAGGCCTGCAGACCCTAATGTATTAGAATTATTTTGAGTGTCCCTGTAAAAGAGCTATTCATGATATATGCATGAAAGGTAGCCTATAATACTTAGAAATGGTGTAGCTTTGTATTAGTCAAAAAATAAATAAATAAATAAAAATAAAAATAGAATCGATTGAGTAGTCACAGAGATACAAATAGATAGTAATGTAATTCATATTAGTGCCCCTGTAAAAGAACTATTTGTGATATATACATGAATTTTAGTTTATGTTACTCAGGAATAAAGTAGCTTTCTATCATTGGAAAAATTTTAGAATCGATTCAGTGGTTACATACATGCCATAAAGCATGACGTATTTCTTATCAGTGTCCCTGTAAAATTGTGATATAGATCATTTTCAAAATTGGGCGCCGTTTGGAAAGTTAAGAAGCAAAAATAAAATTTCAAAAAACAGTACTAGTTATTTTCCATAATATAAAACACACCTTGTTTCTGAACATTGTTTATGAGTATTATTCGTGAATGTTTCCTTTTATTTAATTTGTTTAGATTTTTCCGTTATCAGACTTGATGAAATTTGTCATGTCTGTTACCGGACATTTTCTTTGAAATTTGTACACTTATATTTAGCAAAAATAATGCAAAGTGATATAATTACCTAAGTGTAGAGTCCTTTTGTCGATATAATATAGTCTTTCCCGTTAAAAAATAATTTTCATTTTATAAGTTTTTGTTTGTCATTTCTGTTACTTATTCTAGTAACCAGAGTCGTACTAAGAAAAAAAAATTCGGGGAGGGTAAAAAAAAAAACCCGAAGGGGGACCAAACGGTGAAAAGGTCTGAATTTTTCACAAAAAGACTTCATTATTATTTTGTTAACAAAATTATAAACTTTGGGGGGACCGGCCCCCCTGATCCACCCCCCTGGGTACGGCCTTGATAATAAAAGACATGACTGCCTCACCATGGCCCAGTGGTTTCATCACTGAAAATGGTAGACTGCCGAAGTGTGAAGGTCTCGAGTTCGGGTCCCATCGCACCGCTGTCGATCTAACGGTCTGGAGTTTTGGTAGGTTTTCTCCAGATGTAACATGAATGCGCACTAGAACACCTTAGGAAGTCCTCTTACCAAGGCACCCCCCATCCTTGGCAGATCGCCCTAGCTTAGCGTTGCCATAATCACACAAACAAATAGACATGACATTCCAAAGAACAAAAATTCATTCATAGAGTCTAAATCTCTAAATAATTCCACGAGAGCATGTTAATATACATTAATTTAGACTAAAAAACTAATGGTTTAAATTAATCAATTGAATTAACAAATAAACAAATATATTTTATACAACTAATTAAGGTAACAGACATGACATGCAATAAAAATACTTATCACAAATAGGCTTTTGCTTTTTCAGTCAAATGCCAAAAATTCAAGAAGTCTGTTTATATTTCTTTTCCGACCATGCTTTAATGGTTTACAGGTGTTGTTATTCTCAAATTTCAATTTTGTTGATTAAAAAGTTGAAAATATAATGTACGGTAACAGACATGACATCAATGTCCGGGCAGCTATATCTCTAATAATCAAAAGTCTTGCATTCTTCTTAAAGCCTTTAAAAAAATCTCTGCATAATGTAATTTAAACTCCATTTCACGCAGAAAACTGAAGGGTCCTCCACTTCAACAATGGGAGGCTAAGTGGATAAGACACTCAAAATGGCACACGGCCGAACCCGGCAGCCGATCAAACAGTCTGGAGTTTTGATAGGTTTTCTCCAGATGTAACGTGAATACGCCTAAGAACCCCTTATGCTCCAAGATTTATTCCCAAATTGAAATATTTCAGGGGAAAAAACTATGTTTGATACTTTCCAACAAGGTTGAAAAGTGTTTACGATTTCGGTTTGTCTGTCTGTCCGTCCGTTCTTTATCTCCCGAAAATATGCATCGATTTCTACGAAATTTGTTATTCTTATCTACTGTACCATGTACCCTGTTGAAAATGGTCTGTGTAGCATTATAATTTTTCTACAGAAGCACTCAAAATATTTCCAATACATTGCGCTCTATTTGTTCTTTAAAGCGTATCGTCCTACTATATACCGCATTTACTCGCTTAATAGTCACCCTCGCATGATAGTTGCACCCCCATTTTGAAGCAGAAAAAATAGCTTTAGAGTTACAATATTATGTAGGCATGGGCTCCGTCAGCATAGGGCAAGGGGGCAATGGCCTCCCCTGGACTTTTGTATGCAGTGTTTTCCCTTGCTTTTTTGCTCTTTCAACATGGTAACCATACATTGAAGTAGTCTTTGCCTCTCCCTTGTGTAGTCTTTGCCCCCCCCTCCTGGGAAATATTCTGCCGGCGCCCATGTATGTAGTAGATTTTCCCCGCATAATTGTCGCACCTAGACTTTCACCATGAAAAAGCGGCAAAAAAAGTGCAACGATTACGCGAGTAAACACTACAGTTACGCTGATCCCCGACTCTAGGAATGGACACGAGACGAGACGAGACTTCTCGCGGTCTCCCACTTTGACGAGACGAGACCACGGGCCAGGTATCGCGCGAGACCAGTCTCGTGGTCTCGCGTTAAAAATAGACAAAGATGGTTATGGTCGGCACTTCAAAATCTTTCTAAAAGCCGCAAGACCGTATTTTGCAAAAAAAAAACTTCGCCCCACAGCAATTAGCACAGATTAATAATTAGCTTACAGCATGAAGTGTACACAAAATTATTTTTGTAGTATTTTCATAATTTGAAATATTCGTGAAATTATGTGTTTACATGATTAGTCGAAACAAAATAGGGGGTAGGGGTGGCTATGGGTGTGACCAGTGGCGTATAACAAAGGTCTGAATGTCTGCCCCCCCCCCCCGACCCGCAGAATGTGTTTTGGGGGGTCCCCACTCCAATCTTTTATAAAATGGTCAATTTTTTAATTTTTATCCATTCCTCTCGCATCTGGAATACAAAATAATTCAATAATGATTCCCGTAAAGATTAAAAAATGAAAGTTTAAATTAATGTTACTTTTAAGCTAAAATGTACTTAAAATATACAAATGTAAAAATGTGTATTTTTACACAAATCAAGCATTTGTTTGATTGTTGAACGTGCTTTTATTTGGAATACTACTACTTTTCATGAACACTGATAGTTCTATTGAAGGTTGCATTGTGAATGATTAATCAAAAGAAGGAATATTAGAGAAAGGGAAATTCTTTGGGATTATTTTATTAGAGCAATTATTTGAGATAACGAATTCCATGGGAAGAGGAAGAAAAAGATTACCCTGTATACTTTAAGAAGTTTTCAACCCATACACCCAGATATATCTATAACAGGTCTATTCTTTCTACGGTGTTAAAATATAAAGTTTTTCAACTGTCATATTTTACTAGTTCCATAAAAATTGATATCTGAAAGCATTTCATTCACTAAAAAACCCCATTGTGTAGAGGTCTCTCTTCAACGACCACCCCCCTCCAGCATTGCGGAGGCGTGGGCGATAACGCCCCCCTGTGGGCGTTTGAGGCTTTCAGGGGGGCGGTAAAAGACCCAGAGAAAATTAGGAGACGTTGATATGGCACGGAGGGGCGTGTGAAGATTAACCAAATATAGTCTAAAAAAGACTTAAAAATCACTCTGATAATTCATTTCTATCACGTGTGCGAAAATTCACATATTTCGATATGAGACTTCGCTGCTGAGAGAAAGTGATACCTCTCTAAAACTTTTATTCCTCTTTTTTAAATGAAGAAGAAATTCAGTAGAGTTTCAATTTCAACAATATTCTATCTATTAGTAATTTTTTTAATTTAATTCTTGTTTTCACCATGCATTATGTACGCTCTTATTTCTCTGGAGTGGGAGGGGGGGGCGGTATTTAAATATTTACTAGAAAAGGGGGTGCCAGTTCAAAAAAGGTTGGGAACCTATGTTCTAGACGTACTATATTCTTGCTGTCTTGACCAGAGCATACGTTAATTTCTCAATTTGTTGCAATCTGAGCGCATGACTCTATTGCTGTTGAAATTACAAAAAGGAATTTTGAGAATAGCGTGCTAAGTGAAAAAATCTCATGAACTATTTTTTTTTTTCCGCTTATGGAAATCTACCTCTCTCCGAATCAACTCCAGTAGCATAGCAATTGCGATATTGGCCAACCTCGTCAGACGTCGACGAAAATCAGTCGTTTGTCTCGATTTTGGCCAATATTGACCAACATGAGTGTTACGAAAGTTTTGAAACGTGTGCTGCTTTTAATTTTATACTATGCTTATTTCCCTATTAGTAGAGTCTATAAATCACACATAACATTATTTTAATTTTGATTCATCTCATGAAAAAATTAAAGATTTAGCGGCATCAGGCAATACTGATCAATCTCGCCAAAAAACGGCGTGAGAGGCATAACAGTCGTTTCAAACTTTAGTCATTTCACCTCCAGTCAGATTTGCATGGTGGTTAGGACGCTGGCTTCCCACACCTTAGGTCACGAGATCGATCCCAGTCGCGGACGCTAGACGGAAATAGATTGAAATAACTTGAGGTTTCAGCGTAGAGAGAAAAATGTGTAGAAAAATAAAATATATGGGGCGAGTTCGCCGACCGGCGCCCCGTGTATTTAGGAAATTTTTTTATTAGAGTGTAGTAAGTTTGGATCAAGCTTGCCATGTCAAGCTTAATGCAAGTTGTGTAAGTATAAACTTGAACACTTGATTCAAACTTGCATTAAGTTACACGCTTGAAATAATCAAGCTTAATGCAAGTTTATTGACTTGATAAATCAAGTTTGCTACAAGTTTGATGCAAACTTTCTGTGCTGTATGGGGATATGTGGATATTGCAGGACTCAATGGTAAAATTGCACCAAAATGTCGCCAAGCTTGCGACATTTTAGCAAAAAAATCGCCAAATTTGCCTCAAAAAATAAGTTCTTAAAAGTGAGGTCAGCGAAGCTCTAGCATCTTTATTTCTTGAGATTTCTTGAAAACCCCATGTTTACCAATGGCTAAACAGAGAACTCCATATGCCGCATTCTCTAGTTTACCGATTTTGATTCAACAAAATACAACAATGTTCTTTAAGAATGTGTGTCAATAATATACGTTAAAACAGTGGACTAAACCTTTATTTAAAATTACTTTCAACAAAGGGGCGTAATTGTAAAAATGTGTGTCAATAATATACTTTGAAACAGTGCACTCAACCTTTTTAAAAAATGACTTTCAACAAAGGGACGTTAATTGTTGGAAATAATGCAGATAATACAAGGTATAACAATGCTCTTTAAGAAATGTGTCAATAATATACTTTGAAACAGTGAACTAAACTTTTATTTAAAATGACTTTCAACGAAGGAACATTGTTGGAAATAAGGCAAAAATACACGATATAACAATGGTCTTTAAGAATGTGTGTCAAAAATATACTTTGAAACCGTGGACTAAACTTTTATTTAAAACTAGCGGCTACCCGCGACTTCGTCAGCGTCGGCTTTAGAATTCGGTCCCGAGAGAAACGAAGCATATGAGAATAACAAATATGTTTGCGACTAAAGAAACTGCATTTAAATATTATTTACTTTTTACTTATTTTAAATGAAGTATAATGCATGGTAGTATACTTCATTTAAAATAAGAGAGTATGCAGAATTACTAAATTTAGATTTTTTTCAGGCATTTGGCAAATAGAGTCAGTTACGACAGTATTTGCGAACTGTTTTGAGTGTTCTTGTAAAAGAAATATTTATGCTATATGCATGAGTTTTAGCCTGTTAATCAGGAATAGTGCAGCTTTCTATTAACGAAAAAGTTTTAGAATCGGTTCTGTAGTTAAAGAGATGCCCATAGAGAGTAATGTATTAGAATTATTTTGAGTGTTCCTGTAAAGGAACTATTTGCGCTACATGCATGAATTTTAGACTATAATACTCAAGAATAGTGTAGCTTATTATCAGTGAAAAAAGTTTTGGAATCGATTCAGTACTCATAGAGCGTAATGTAATTCTTATGAGTATCCCTGTAAAAGAACTATTTGTGATATATGCATAAAAGGTAGCCTATAACACTCAGTGTCCCCCCCCAGTGTCTAAGAGATTCTGCTCTCAAAACTGGAAGGCGGGAGGTGCCAGGTTCAAACACCGGTCGCGCCTGTCGACCTAGCCGCTCGGAGTTTTGCGTGTTTTTTTCCAAACCCTCGCGAAAATACGGGCTAGGATCCCTTAGAAAATTCCACACAGGGCAATTCTCCATATAGGCCTAGGACTTTCAATCAGTGAAAAAAGTTTTAAAATCGGTTTAGTAGCTTCAAAATTTCCATTGAGCGCAATGCATTAGCATTATTTTGAGTGTCTTTGTAAAAGAATTAGTTATGCTATATGCTCGAAAGGTTGCCTGTATGTTAATCCAGGGCATAAGCTATCTTCATTACAAATTTTTCCAACCATTTTTGTGCGATTCAGTCAAAAGCATCCAAACACATAAACGTACACATTTATATTATTGATAGATTTGGCAGTGGCGTAGCTAGGGGAGGGCAAGGGGGGACATCTGTCCCCGGGCGCAGCACCAAAGGGGCGCCAAATCGATGTTCCGAAATTTTAGAAGAAAAAAAAATGAATTGTATTCGTAATTTTATTTGTTGACAGAAAAAGAAAAAAAAACAGAGCAATCACAAATGAATATTTTAACAAAGTTGTAATCAAACTTTTCACAATGAGTTGTACAGGAAATGTTTCTAGATAATTTCAGAAGATTTTCTTTGGAAATCAAGTTGATCTTCCCCATTCCTTTTTCCTTCTCTCTTGCGGGCTTCTGTGTATTTGTGGGATTCAAAATTTTTGTCCTGTAACGACGTTTTTTTATATTTGGCCATTTTTGTCTCTGACTAAATTCCTGAGATGTTCCAGAATTCTTGTTTACAGTATTTTATCAAGGTCAAAACATTACTCAAGTTTTCCCAGTTCACTTTTAGAATGGTCTTCCTCGCCTCTCTTCTCCTCTCCTCTCCTCTCCTCTTCTCCTCTCCTCTCCTCTTCTCTTCTCTCCTCTCCTCTCCTCTCCTCCTCTCCTCTCCTCTTAAGATTATCGGCATCTTCTCATTTCATCATCTTAAGATCATCGGCATCTCCTCTTCTCTTCTCTTCTCTTATCTTGAGATTATCGGCATCTCCTCTTCTCTCCTCTTCTCTTCTCTTCTCTTATCTTAAGATTATCGGCATCTCCTCTTCTCTTCTCTTAAGATCATCGACATCTCCTCTCCTCTCCTCTCTCTCTCTCTCTCTCTCTCTTAAGATCATCGACATCTCCTCTCCTCTCTCCTCTTCTCTTCTCTTCTCTTCCCTTCCCTTCTCTTCTCTTAAGTTTATCGGCATCTTCTCATTTCATCATCTTAGGATCATCGGCATCTTCCCTTCCCTTCCCTTCCCTTCCCTTCCCTTCCCTTCAGATTATCGGCATCTTCCCATTTCATCATCTTAAGATCATCGGCCTCTCCTCTTCTCTCCTCTCCTCTCTTCTCTCCTCTTCTCTCATCGGCTTCTCCTCGCCTCTTCTCTTAAGATTATCGGCATCTTCTCATTTCATCATCTTAAGATCATCGGCCTCTCCTCTCCTCTCCACTTCTCTTCTCTTTTCTTCTCTTAAGATTATCGGCATCTTCTCATTTCATCATCTTAAGATCATCGGCATCTCCTCTCCTCTTCTTTTCTCTTAAGATTATCGGCATCTTCTCATTTCATCATCTTAAGATCATCGGCCTCTCCTCTCCTCCTCTCCTCTCCTCTTCTCTTCTCTTCTCTTCCCTTCTCTTCTCTTCTCTTAAGATTATCGGCATCTTCTCATTTCATCATCTTAAGATCATCGGCCCCTCCTCTCCTCTCCTCCTCTCCTCTCCTCTCTTCTCCTCCTCTCCTCTCCTCTTCACTTCTCTTCTCTTCTCTTAAGATTATCGGCATCTTCTCATTTTATCATCTTAAGATAATCGGCATCTCCTCTTCTCTTCTCTTCTCTCCTCTTCTCTCATCGGCCTCTCCTCTCCTCTTCTCTTTCTCTTAAGATTATCGGCATCTTCTCATTTCATCATCTTAAGATCATCGGCATCTCATCTCCTCTCCTCTCCTCTCCTCTAAAGATTATCGGCATCTTCTCATTTCATCATTTTAAGATCATCGGCATCTCCTCTTCTCTCATCGGCATCTCCTCTCCTCTCTTCTCTCCTCTCTTCTCTCCTCTTCTCTTCCTTTCTCTTCTCTTCTCTTAAGATTATCGACATCTTCTCATTTCATCATCTTAAGATCATCGGCATCTCCTCTCCTCTCTTCTCTTCTCTTCTCTTCCCTTCTCTTAAGATTATCGGCATCTTCTCATTTCATCATCTTAAGATCATCGGCCTCTCCTCTCCTCTCCTCTCTTCTCTTCTCTTCTCTCCTCTTCTCTCATCGGTCTCTCCTCTCCTCTTCTCTTCTCTTCTCTTCTCTCCTCTTCTCTTCTCTTTTCTTCTCTTCTCTCCTCTTCTCTTCTCTTCTCGCCTCTCCTCTCCTCTTCTCTCCTCTTAAGATTATCGGCATCTTCTCATTTCATCATCTTAAGATCACCGGCCTCTCTTCTCCTGAGCACGCGAACTCCCAAGGTAAAATATATAAAATAAACACATTGAAAAATTATATTTTTTTAATATTAAGTACACTTCTAGATTTTTTGTGTATTTAAAACGGGGGTTTTACTCTCTCCCCCTTCCCTCCACTATTATTAAAATACGCTTATTATAGCTAACGCACTGTGTATAGGTTACTACAGCGCAGCCTTTCATCAATCGCTCGTGTGAACGGAAAAATTCCCTTCTGATCCGCTTTCTGAGAACAGAAGCGGAGAGAATTGAGAAGAAGTAGGGCTCTACTGATATCATTCGTTCGCACATTTTCGGTGTGCACAAGGCACCTTTTTTGTGGTTATCTCTTCCGGATTTTCCCTTGGTTTGTTACGTTCGGTTAGTTAATCCATTTTTATTTCATTTTCTTATTATTTTCTTCATTTCTATCCTTTTTCACTAGAATATATATATATATATATATATATATATATTTTTTTTTTACAAACTAGTGCAACTAATTAAGATGGGAGCAAAAGAAGTGTTTCGGAGCTAAAGCAAGGACAATTTTCAATACTATCCTTTGACAAAAAAATTGAAATAAAAAGAATCAAGACTGCACCTTTGCTAACACTTATCTTGGTGACGAAATGTAAGACAAAATATTACTTGTTTTCTTTCAGTTGCGTGCATTGTTTTCCTTTAACTGCTGGAAACGAAAATCTATTTTAATTTGTAAGGTGCGTCGTATCTGTATATTTAATTTTCGACTTTTTTTTTTGTGTGTGTGTGTGTGTGTGAATCTCCATTTAAATAACCCACTAGCCGCCACTGTCTGGATGCTCCCTCGTAATTCGAGGGCATTTGAGGAGAACTGAATGTACACGTGAGATTTTTTTTTCTCATATGCTTCTACTTGGTCTTTAAGATTGGCTTTCATTCCTTCTATAGTAATACTCTGCTGTACTTGTCTTTTTAAAAAGTTGCATATTTGTACTGTAAAAACTGCTTTAAAGTCTGCGTTTCTGGTTCTCCTCGGTAAGAGAACCTTCAAGTTAAGGTTAGAAATATTGTACTTTTGTAATTTTCTATAGTGCTGAATGCTAATTATGAATTTTGAAATAAAAATTCATGTTTAAAATTTTACAGTACTTAAGGTTGTTCTTTTAATACGTTAAGTAATAATACAAGTTTTGAGCATCTTCTTAAAAAATATATATATATCCGTTTATATCAGAAACTGGAAAAGAATTCAAAATGTCTTGTATTTCAAATGCCAGCAATTTTTTTTAAATGCCCGAAAAAAAATCATTTTGATCCGTTTGATAACCGGGACGGGTCCGTAAAATATTCGAATTGTAGAAAATGAATGCCATCATACGTACATTCATTATTAGCTGGTGTGCAATCCATCGAACTGCAAATCGCTAGACGAGATACATGGTAAATAAAGCAAGTATAAATAAGTGTTGACCTGACATAAATATTAAATACAATTCATTCGACTGCTGAAGAAGAATAAAACTTTCTTGTATCACTGACGTATGCCCAACCCCCAATAGAGGGAACTAAAGTCCCCCTTGAAGGTGGAGAGTTAAAATTGATTTTTTTTTAATAGAAAATTATCAGTTAATGAATTAAAATATTTTATTCTTAAAATGTGTCCTCAGATTATTTCTATCATATTTTTACCCCCCCCCAAAAAAAATGCTTTTAAATAAGTACTTGCATTTAGTATAGCAAGTTATATGAAGTGCAGTTGAACTCGATTACAAAGTAGATGAAAATACCAGATCATTATTAATAAATCTACATAACGAATTACGTCGATAATGGACTTCTATGGGTAAATGGTATGGCGTTCTATGGACATATGGTACAGAAGGTTTTGATGTTAAAAGAAAGTAGCTATAATCAGCAAACAAGCCAAAATGAAATCAAGAAAGGAAGGGGGGATTTTAAGGTATTTTAAATAATTTTATGATATTACAGATTTTTGTAGCACATTTATGGGTTTGCCCCCTTCCCCTTTTTGGGGGGGAGGTGTGGGGGGCGCAAAATCTTCAGTTGTCCCCGGGCGCTAGTAACCCTAGCTACGCCTCTGGGATTTGGAAATTTACGAACTTTAAGAAACACATCTGGACTTTTCTTGGTACTTACATATTATCCCGGCGGTCATTCTCCCCAAACTGTTTTTTCGTCAAATGAGTTGCCAAACTGTTGCCAATCGTATTCAAAGCCATTAATAATTTCATGTGACCGGCATTTATCTCAGCAAAAAATCGCTCGTCTTGGCGGACCGCCGGGATAATACGTAAGTACACTTTTCTTTATTTATGCTTTTTAATTTGGCGTAAAATCAACATAATTTCCATACTTATTTATGTTTTCCAAATGCATGTGATTTTGCAAATAGAATTTCTGCTTTATTTCAAAAGCATAAATCATTTTGTGCGGGCGATAAAACGGTTTTTAATTAATAGTTAGAAAAGTAATTGAAATTTCTGAGCCTCAGGTACACTTTACCGAAGTCGTGGGCCCAGTCATGCTCAAATATTCAAAGCTCTGCTTTCTGCAGATTTGTCTGAAGAACATTCATTTTTATAATTAGAGATAGATAGATTTGGCATAAAACTGGCATAATTTCCGTATTATTTAATGTTTTTCAGATGCACGTGCTTCTTCATTGAAGTAATAGCATTCTTGTTAGCTCAAAACATAAATCACTTGATACGGGTGAAACTCGCCAAGCATGGCAACGTAAAAACGTTTTTTAATTAATAATTAAAGAAGGAATTAAAAATCTAAAATTCTAAGTAGCCTATAACCTTCTCCAGAGTCCCATCTATATCTAAAACCAAAATTCATCATAATTTATTCAGCGGTTTAGGCGTGAAAGCGTCATAAACAAACAAACTCACTTTCGCATTTATAATATTAGTTAGGATGACTTTCAACAAAGGGACTTTCATTGTTGAAAATAATGCAGAAATACACGTTATAACAACGCTATTTATAATGTGTGTCAATAATGCACTTAGAATCAAAGGGTTATATTAAAAATTAGAGCTGAAGCAAACCGCATGTATTCGGTACTAAGATACGGATAATCACTCAGACTCGAAGTAACGAATTGTTACTTTTCGGTTGATATCGTTACTCGATCCGAAGGTTTCGGATCGAGCAGCTTCGAACTTCGAATACAGACTGCCAGGCGAGGCGAACTAGGGGGGGAAACAGGTTCCAGTAATCGAGTACTAATATCTTCTGTTATTTGTTACTGGCAGTTACTGGATATCGGATCGCGGTTTCAAGGGGGAAAATGACTTTCGAGTGTGCATTTCGGATCGACCAGGTTCGAACTTCGAATACAAGACTGCGGGAGGGAGAAAATGAATTTCGGTATTTGAGTAATAGTATGTTCCGTTCCGTTACTAGATACCGGAAGTATTATGAATTCTCGCTGTTTGAAGGGAAAAATCAGTTTCGGTATTTGAGTAGTAGTATGTTCTGGTTGCAATTCGTTTGTGCCGAGCCGGATGGTATCGTTTTGATGAGGTTTGGAAGAATCCGTATGTATCGTTACAGTTATGGAGATGGATATACTATCTGCTGCTCTATTGATATGGGTCGTACAATGGGGGGATAGGATCCGGTGTATAGCATGTTCTTATGCGCAGTTTAACTTTTTTTGCGGGGGGGGGGAGGGGGTGTTCTTATAATTGTAGAGGAGCAATACATATAAGAGAAGCATGTTAGTAAGGGGTGCTAATTTCGGGCTTTATAACATTTTGGTACTAAATAGTGATGCAATCAGAATTCTTTCTTTCAGGGTGGTTCCGAAGCAGGATTGCGAACTTAACTTTTTCTTTTTTTTTAGCTAGAATCGAAATATGAGTAATAAATAACAAACTATTTAAATACACCTTTTAAAAAATATATTTTTATAAAGTAAACGAATTCACACATTTTTATTATTTAAAATATTATTTGGAACTAAAAAAAATATTTAGCATGGAAACCTAAACACATTTTTTAAGTAATTGTTTAAAAAATATATAAAAAATTGTGAGCGACCCGGGATTTCTATGCCCACTCCTGCGTAAGCCACTGGTATTAAAATAATTCAATGAAGTTCAGTATGTTTCTAAAATGTCGGCGTTTAGGGGGCCATCTGCCCTATTTTATGGTACATTTTATTCCATGAACTCATGGAATACGCATAGCCCGTGCAACCATTCTTTCTGTATGAAAGGAGTGATAATTTTTGTTTAAAGAATGCTCTCATATATGCACCCACAGAAGGGGCTAACCCCTTTCATCCCAAAAGTGCAGAAATAGAACTGGAAATATCTTAAAAATAGGTAATTCTCATTGAATAAAACAATTTTAATTTAAAATATGGTAATTTTTAGTTTACTTCGAAAAATGGTCCAGCAAAAGAAGTTTTTGATATGAAATAAGAACTCACAAATAATAAAGATATTATGCTTTTAGAGACGCAAAGTAGTTGATATAATACTGAGATCCCCTGCCCTGTGAATTTTATACATGTGGCCCAATCCCTGGATCTCAGTATTCGAGAACCCGCTCCCAGAAAAAACACGAGTCACAAGCTTTCCTTTACACTTTTTATGATAAGAATGAACAGGTTAAACCAGCGTTCAGAATTAAAAAGGGGGGGTTGAGAAAAAAAAAGAATGTCACATGTCTTTGGAAGATTTCTATGTGCACTCAGTAATTCGGATAATTTAGCATTGTATAAAACCATAAATGTGTATAAAAACAATCTGTAAATCAGAGAAAATAAGCTCTAAATACAACTTTGTACAACTTTGCTAAAAAAAATTCTTTTTGGTTATGGGTTTATGTATGGGCGGCATATACCCATAACAACACTGTCCCGGATGTGTTGTTATGGGGCACTATATAACACCCTATTACCAATTCTATTAGTAGTAACGAAAGTAACGAGTAACGAATACTTAGTAACGAATAGCGAACATCTAAGTAACAAATACATACGGATACTCATTTTGTCGTTACTTTTACAGCACTATTAAAAATGTCTTTGAACAAAGGGACATTATCGTTAGACTTAAGGCAAAAATATACGGTATAACTATGCTTTTTAAAAATCCGTCAATGTTTATCGCCCATTGTTTAGAAGTATATTAATGGGCTAAATTTTTAAAGAATAATATTAAACAAATGGAAGTAATTGTTTGAAATATATGTAAAAGTATGGGTTAAAGCGCTTATACACTGGATTATCTTATAGAATACCTTTCATGCATTAGCGTAAATAGTTCTTCTACAGGGACACTCAAAACAATTCTAATTCATTACGGTCTCTGTAACTACCTAACTGAATCGGAAATTTTTTTTAACTGATTGGGGACTATGCTACTCCTGAGTAATATGGGCTACCTTTCAAACATGTCCCATAATACCCTCTATATGGGTATCTCTAACTACTGAACCGATTCACAAACTTTTCTCACCAATAAAAATCTACACTATTCCTGAAAATTATACACTGCCTTTCATGCAGGTATATGTAGATATACCGGGTAATTCAAAAATGACCGGTAGATTTGAAAAATCAATAAAAACTAAACGGGAAGCGATCGAAATAAACCGTTTGTTGCAATATGCTTGAACAACAGTAAATTTTCAGGCAGACAAACTTTCGAAATTAGTTACAATTTTCAAGAACAGATGGCGCTGCAGGCGATTTGTAAGATATAAAAGAAAACGCAGTCTATGCATTCGCCATTCTGTTAGTCGTAAGGTGACCATATTTCTAAACACAAATTTGGGGACAAATCGAGCATTGTCCTCGAATCCATGGAAAACTTGAGGACACTAGAAAATATTTTTGGGGACTTATTCGAGGACACAACATATTACTATGTATTGTATACCCATACTTTAAATCTTGACTGACTTTGATACTTAAAAATGAACTCTAATAGCTCTATTGTGTATCAATTGTGTATTCTTATTTCTAATAAATTAATGGAAGCATTTCATTAATTTATAAATATTTATTTAAACCAGAAGCATGAAAGGAACATCATGTTGAAATATTGCAATTTATTCAAAATTTAACTCTTGGAATAGTATTTGTATTTTTCAGAAGACATTTACATTGGATCATTTTGTGGTAATTTTTCATGAAATTTTTACACCCTCTAAAAAAAGTATTCGAGTGCAAGACAATTTTCGTACGTGAATTTCATATTTAAAGCATGGTTCTTAATGAAAAGGGATGAATCATTAACAAAACTGAAATGGAAAATTCGGCTCATATCCCAGACAGGACAAACTTGTCCAGAACATGTCCATATGATATCATGGACAAGTTCGGGACATAACTGACATCCCCAAATTTGTCTATATCTTGTCCATAATACCCCCCAAACTTGTCCATATGGCACAATACGGGCTAGTGGTGGGTAAAGTCGGTCCTTTTGAGGATCCGGTCCGAACGGATCCGATCCTCTGAAGGACCGACTCCTTCGGACCCGGTCCTATAGGATCCGCTCCCAGGAAAAGGAACGGGTCCGGACCCGTTCCTTTCGGTCCGAAATCGGAACCGGTCCGGACCGAGAGGAACGACTTCGGATCCATTTGGCAGAAAGAAGTGGATCCGGACCGAGAGGAACGACTCCGGATCCATTTGGCGGAAAGAAGTGGATCCGGACAGAGATGAACGACTCCGGATCCATTGGGCAGAAAGAAGTGGATCCGGACAGAGATGAGGATGAGCAAATGGAGAGTATCCGGACAGAGATGATCGAAAGGAAAGATCCCAGCCAGACATAACAGAAATAAGCAATAAGACTGATTTCAGAAAGCATAAACAACGTCGGTGTGCGGTAAAAACGCTCACATGATTAATTTTTACTAAATATTGGACATAAACATTCTTTGTTTTGTAATATACACGAGAAAGGTAACTGGATCTTAAATCCAAAATTCTTTTGTTTTGGGGTAAAGGGGTAAATTTTCAGTTCAGCAGGTCTGGGAATGGTATCTCTTAGAACGCTATTGTTATTAGGTTTCCTAAGCTATAACATATGGACCATAGGAAAAGCGTCGGGAGGGGGGGCACAGGGTGTCCCGTGCCCGCCCTCCCCCCTTAAAAATAGAAATTTTGATTCGAATTTCAAAATAAAATGTTAAATAAACATTTGCTTGAAATTTTAAAAATAACTTTCCTTTTCTGCTCTTACATTCGATATGTGCCCCCCTCAAATCTTTCTTGTGCCCCTCCAAAATTTCAGTAGGTCCGGGAGCAGTGATAAGCCCTCCTTAGGAAATTACTGTTATATTATTAGGTATTGTTATAAGCGTATGGTACGTATGAACCATAGCATTATAGTCGGGAGGAGGGGCACAGGGTTTACGTGTCCCGCTGCCCCCCCCCCCAACTTACTCTCAAAATCTTTTAAACAAACATTTGTTTCAAAATTTAAAAGAAACTTCCATTTTCTGCTCTTAAATTAAATATGTGCCCTCCCCCCCCAAAAAAAAATCTTTCATGTGTTCCCAGGGGCGTAGCCAAGGGGGGGGGTTAGGGGGGTCATAACCCCCCCATGAGGAATTTTTTGCCATACAAAATGTATATTCTTCACTACATTGTCACACCCACGTATACATATATATGAGTTGTAGTAGTCGTAACCCCCCCCCCCATGAAAAATTTCTGGCTACGCCCCTGTGTGTTCCTCCAAGATTTCAGTAGGTCTGTGAGCGGTGATAAGCCTTCCGCCTTCCTTAGAAAGCTCTTGTTATTAGGTTTTCCTAAGAATGTAATACATATGAGCCATAGGTGTATATCGGGGGGACAGAGGGGGGGCACGTGTCCCCCTCTCCCCCAACTTCGTCGCAGAATCTTTTCATTTTAAAAATTTGTTTGACGCGTTGTTTTAACCGCTCCACTTAAAAATGCGAAACTCCAGTCTGCGTATTTACAATATATTTTTAAAAAATTGTCCACTGTCAAGGTTGTTTAATTTAAACGCTACTTTTTTAAGCACTGGTTTAAACAACCTTTCTCATTTTCAATCTGTTGTACTGGTTTTAAATACTTCCTGGCTAAAAGGGTTTCTTTAGAACTTTAATTAATTAATTAATTTTAATTTTTTAATGCAATACAAAATACTTTATGCAAAAAAGGTTTTATTTGATGAATAAAGGTGAATAATCTTTTAACTTTTCATAATTACATAACTCTCACGTGTTTACATTAAGTTATATTACTTAAGTTACATTAAGTTATATTATAATAGATTTATTGTTATCCTACTTATTGTCTTTTAATCATATATGAAGTTCAATGTTTGATAATTTACCTTTGAACTTGTATATCGTCATTCTCCCGTGTTTCAGCATCTTTTTTAAATGCTTGCTAGTAAAATAAGTATAATAGCTTAATAATGAAGAGAAAGCTTTATATAGGTTTATCTTATAAAGCTTTAAAAAGCATTTCTTTAATCGTATACCTTTTACGTCATAGTATGATTACTTTTTACTGATTTCATGATAATTTAGTAAACGGTTGAAGTGTGTAAGTCCAGGAATCTGGGCTACCACGCGCCTGTTTTCTCCAGATGTCACGTGAATACGCGTTAGAACCCCTTAGAAAGTCCGCCTACCGAGGCACTCCCATCCTTGGCAGATCGCCCTAGCGTACAGTTGCCGTAATCACACAAGCAAACCCATTTTTTCTTTTTCTATCTTTTTTTTTTGGGGGGGGGGGGTGAAGGAAGGAAGAGTTTTTAAGTATGTGAAATCCCGTGCATTTTTAAAGTCCCCCCTTTAAAAAGCAGACCCCACCCCCCGAAAATAAAAATGTGTGGGCACCCATGGTGACATTATTTTATACATAACTATTCGCAAATATCAGATTACTCTAAAATTTAAGCAGGGCTGGGGAGCGCTACTTGTAGCGAAACTACAGTAGCCGCTACTTTTTTTTGTAGTTTGTAGTGTAGCGCGCTACTTTTTTAAAAAAGTAGTGTAGCGTGTAGCGCGCTACAAAAAAACAGTAGTTTGTAGCGAATTTTGGAAGCTACTTTTGCCGTGTCATCATTTCCGGCGATTGATCCCGTGGTGCAATTTCTCTCTCTTCTGACTCCAAGCATAACTAGTGCGTTTCAGTACGCTATAATGGGAACCCAATGTATTTTTCAGAATCTTGAAGACGCACTGCGGAGAAAAGTGCCCCCACTGAGCGGTGGGCGTGCTTTTGTGGTTTCACGCGTTATCCTTTGGCGGTGGTCATTAAAAGTCAATAAATTCTTCGACCCTGCACTGTATCCCCCCTTGTACAATGCCTTGACCATTAAAAAAAAAACCCGCTGCGTCCGGAAAAAGACGCAACTGGAAATCGGCCTTGATGCTTGAAAGACACCCAATCACTCCCCCGCCCCCCCTCCCAGGGGACACAAGCACAAGAGGGGGGGGGGAGGGGTTTTGCTTAGCCTGAAGCGGAAGCCTGACATTGTGCATCTTTTTTCTTTTTATCGTTCTCAGTATTATTTGTAGAATCACCAATCTGCCATAAAGAGGAAAAAAAAGGAAAGTAAGAGAGGTCCAAAGTTGAACAGAGGTTATTTTGATGGGGCCTCGAGAGTCTCATTATCACACGGGCGTGTGGGCCCGTGAGACCCTGAAAAATAAAGACCTCGCAAATCTCTATTTATTGTATATTAAATTTATATATGCTGCAATAATAATTTTTCTTAAGCTAAATTTCCTTTATCTATATCATAATTGTGTAACAATAAAAAGGCTTCGAGACTTATTTTCTGTTCTTCTTTCTAACACAATGATAATGGTTTCTAAGACTAGATCAATAAAATAGAAATTAAAGGCGTTATTGAAAATTTATATCCATTAGTTAGCATTTTTTTAAATATTATGATGAAGAAAAGAAAATGGTATATGAGCGCTAAATGGTATATGAAAGCTGCCTAGTTGCATTTTTAAAAAATAGGAGGGGGCGCAAAATCTTCAGTTGTCAGGTGGAAACGAGATTTAGTCATTTGCTGTGGGACAGAGAAACTGTTCTCTCAGCTTGTTTCCATCCCAGATTCCAAACTATTCTGGATTGAGGAGGAGAGGAAGACCGAAGCCAAAAAAAAATGGATGGAGGAATACCTCCAGAATATGTTTCCGACAACTTCAGATATCAGTATCGAGGATCAGCCCATGGGTGATGACTTTTCTGGTTTTTTTAATTTCTCTTTCGCATGCACTCGAAATAGTTACGAGGAAGAACTTACAAGGTTCTTGTCAGAGCCAATTAAACCCGTATTTTCGCTTTCGGCGTACACGTATATGAAAGAAGCCTTCAAAAAAACTAACACTGGCGTGCCGTCCAGTGCATCTGTACAAAGATTGTTTTCGATTGCATCGGACGCATTTTCTTTTCGACGATCATGTTTGGCGGATAACAATTTTGAGATCCAGCTCTTGTTAAAATTTAATAAACATGTTTTTGAATAAATTTATGTGGTTTTTATTTTATACTAGAGGCATGGCAGTCTTCCATGAATATGTTGAAATTCTTTCTTTCGTTAAAATTTTAAAGTGTCTATTATATTTAAATTATTAGGTTTTTTGTGTAATAATTTTCAGAATTTAATACGAAAATATGAGAATTTCTATTAATAATTAATAGTTTGTAAAATCCTTAGAGACTTATCTCTCTCTTAGCCTTAAAATAACAATATAATTCTATAAAATTCTTTTATACCTAACACAAAGAAAAAGTTGTGTTGATGATAATAACTTTTAAAATTTCTTTAACATATATAGAGGATTTTTTTAATGCAATGTTTTAAATAGATATATCATGAATTTAATTAGTAATTGTTTTCATTATTTTATAATATGCATATCATATGTGATGTTTTCAATTAAAACAGTTATACAATATTACATAGTTCACACGGGTCATTCGTCATAAATCACTAATTTGGTAAGTCATGAAAAAAGGCTTTTATACTCATTAATTTTGATTTGTGCTCAAGAAACTAGAATGTTTGTACAACATGAAAGGGGTCTCAAAACGGGCCTTTTTTTCCCGTTCAGACATCCATTTTATTATTATATTTTTAAAAACTTTTTTAGTTCTCATGATTTTTCTCATGCTTTCAGAGCTCACTTTCCCAATTTATTTTTATCATAGAGGTATTAAAACTTAATTAGTTTCAGCAATACTTCAATAATTAGCAGTAGTTGCCAGTAGCGTATATATACGCTTCCATTTCGGGGGGAGGGGGACGATTCGGTATTTTAAACTTTATTGTTCTAAAGTTAAAAGAAATGTTTCAAAATAGCTCCTTTTAATAATTGCTTTACATTTTCGGAGGGGGCCCGCCTCCCCCTGCTCAAATACTCGCCTGGTAGTTGTTTATTAGAGCAATAGTTTTTTCTAATTAAAGGCGAAAAGGTGCCTGGGGTCTTTCGTGCGTCCACCAAATCTGCGGCGCTCAACGCTACAAGGAAACCACCTTTTAATAAACGCGTTATTTGGACGCGAGAGACACCCGCTGAGGTCATTAATCACGCTGGACGCGAGTAGAAAACCAAGGCTTTCGATATCGATAGTTTTCTCTAATTAGTATATAAATATCCTTAAATATGAATGTAATGCAAATTGAATCTGCTAGCAAAATTTGTCTCTGAAAAGTAGCGAAATAGCGACTACATTTCAAAAGTAGTGTAGCTAACTACATTTGTCAAAAAGTAGTTGTAGTTGTAGTTAACTACATTTTTCGAAAAGTAGCGGTAGTTGTAGCGCGCTACAAAAAAAAAGTAGTTTTTCCCACCACTGATAGCACCCTAATAAAAAGTGTTCTCTTTTAATCTTTCTTCCAGCTTATATAATGTTCTCCTATTGGAAAAGTGAGACACAAATCCTGTTTTTTCTACACCAATCATAATTCAGTAAAAAGGGTGTTCCCCTTTATATAGGGGATTCCCCTTTTCTTTTCTACTCTATTGGTTAAAGGCATTTTTTAGTGGTCAGTCAATCTGTGTCTTATAATTCTTCAGTGTGCATCTAGTTATTCTGTGCTTAGAGCAGCTTATGTTTACATGTTTTGGTTAGAAAAATGAAGGATAAGTGTAGTGTGGGAGAGTTAACATTAACTGATTGTCACCAATTTAGTTATGGAGCACGAAAAGCTATAGAAAATATTAATGATTTGTCTGAAGATGAACAAATTCTTCTAAAGCTAAGAACTGAATCTGAACATGAATTGCATACTATTTGTCTGCATCACAAAAGTATATTTCTAAAAAAGTTTGAATTTCTACAAAAGCTATGTTGTGATCCTATCAAAAGACATAAAGAACCTATTAAAAAAGCATTACGTGCAATAAATGTCCAACAGAGTGAAATCATAATGGCCAAAGGATACAAAATCAAACCAGGACAGAAACTCTGCTCATCCTGTAGAAATCTTTTATTGAAAAGTGAAGAAAGTAAAGCTGCAAGTAATGATGAAAAGGAATGTTTAAGCAAAGATGATAGTGATGAAAAAGAGGCTTTTAGTCATGATAGTGATGATATAGGATTACCATCTGAAGAACTTTTTGAATTAGAAAAGGAAGAGACATTAAATCTGTTAAATGCATCTCTTACAGAAGCTGGTTCTTCCCCTCTAAAATTGCATGCTCTCAGTGAACACAATAAAAAACATTATAGAAAAAGAAAATTGGAACAATTGCAAAAAAAAATGTGAAACAGAAAATTGAAAAAGTACTTGAAGTAAAATTGCCAATGAAAGAAAGTGAATCAGAAGAAACTATACAACAAAAAGCAGCTGATATGGATAAACTTACCGAAGTTATGAAAAAAGAATTACAATTAACATCAAAGAAAAAAATTCAAATACTAACAATTCCTGCTTCTCTTATGTGGACAAGAAAGAAAATAAAAGAAACATTCATGGTATCTGATTATTCAATTCGACAAGCTCAAAAACTTGTTAAAGAAAAAGGTTTTCTGGCAGAACCAAGTCCTAAATGTGGGAAAATATTAAATCCAGAAACTGCTATATTAGTTAAAAAATTTTATGAAAGTGATGACCATTCCAGAGTTTTGCCTGGCATGAAAGACATTGTGAGTATAGGAAGAAAGCAATATGAGAGAAAATATTTGATCCTGAGTAACTTGAAAGAGTTGTACTGGAATTTTAAGTGTGCTTATCCTGGTGTTAAAGTGGGATTTTCAAAATTTTGTTCTTTACGACCAAAATGGTGTGTTTTGGCAAGTGCCAGTGGTACCCATGCAGTCTGTGTATGCACAGTACACCAAAATGTAATACTGCTTATTCATGCTGCACAGATTAAAGAACAGTATAAAGACCTAATAAAGTTATTACTATGCGAAGAACCTAAAAGGGAATGTAAACTGAGGCATTGCAATGAATGCCCATCAAATCAAAATCTTGTTTTTTAGAAAAAAAATTTGGAGATTATGATGAAAATGACACTATTGAATATAAACAGTGGATTTCTACTGATAGGACAGAAATGATAAGTTGCTCATCCCAAATTTATGCCTTTATTGAAGATCTGGCTGCCAAATTAGAAAAACTAATTCCTCACTCATTCATTGCTAAGTCCCAATCTTCATATTTTAAAAGCCTTAAAGAAAATTCCTCTACAGATATTGCCACTGTTTTATTGGACTTCAGCGAAAATTATTCATTTACAATACAGGATGAAGCTCAGGGGTACCATTGGACATCTGCTTCGTGTACTGTCCATTCTGTAATAATACACTGCAGAAATGCTGATGGAGAAAAAGTGGTGTCATCACACTGTGTGATATCAGATGATTTAAAACATGATGTTTCCATGGTGTATGGAGTTCAAAAAACTATTGTTGCATTCACTAAAAAAAACTACTCACAAATCAAAGAATGTCACTATTTCAGTGACGGTTGTGCAGGACAGTATAAAAACAAATTCAATTTTATGAACCTTTGTCTGCATGAAAAAGACTAACATAAAAGGCCAATGGTCATTTTTTGCCACTAGCCATGGCAAAACTGAATGTGATGGGATCGGGGGAACGGTGAAAAGATTAGCTAGAAAAGAAAGTCTCCAAAGACCTTTAGAAAAACAAATAACGACACCAAGTGATTTTTTTCATTTTTGTGAAGATAATATTGCAAAAATAAATTTTCATTTCATTACTAAAGACTCTGTAGACTTAATTCGATCTAATCTTAAAAATCGCTTTAAAGATGTTGCAACTATTTCAGGGACAAGAAGTTTCCACAATTTTAAGCCACTAGACAGTACAGGAACTGTGGAGGCTAAAAGAATCAGCAGTGACGAGAAAAGCAGTTTAACTTACAAATTGAAAGACAAATGCACAACATATGCGACAGTAAATGACTTATACATCGCATGCTATGTTGCCTGTTTATATGGTAATTTTTGGTATTTTGGGATTGTTACCGACATCAATGAAGAAGAAGAAGATGCTACAATTAAATTTTTGCATCCCCAAGGACCCTCACCATCATTTTATTGGCCAAAGCGAGAGGATATCTGCCCTGTGCCAATTCCACATCTGCTTGCTGTTATAGACCCTCCAGCAACATCAACTGGAAGAGTCTATCAATTCCCTTCAGACTGTATGAAGATGATCCAAGAAAGAATGAGTAAAATTAAAGAGCTTAAATAGTACTGATTGGAAAATATTCAACGGAGCCAAACATTTCTGCTATGGTATTTTTTAGTTAAATTTTACTTCAATATTATGTATTGTATAATATAAGCATTTTCTATTTGTCAAATCCATTTAAACTAGAATTATAAAGGTTAATAAAATACTAATCATCATGTTACATAAAAGAAGTTTGAAAATGCATTTAAATTGAATCAATATTTCAGAGACAATAAAGTAAATAAAAAATATTTTGTAAATAATAGAAATAACAAGCTGATATAATAGATGCTCAATGTTTGATAAAATAATACATTAAAAATTTTGTTTGCAAGTCTTTTTTCCAGCAAATAATATATAGCTATGTAAACAAATTGGGTAATGAGATTTTTTTTTTTTTTTTGTAAATGTAGTTTTAAATATATATATAAAGAAATGAAAAAGCCATCAATTTTATTTTTTTTAATGACAGAACACACTTCTAAGATCATTAGAAAAACATATTTTTCTTGGTTATTATATTCCCTTTGGTTGATATTGATTTTAACGGATTACATACTCTTTAAAAAAAATTCATAGAAATTATTTTTTTTCTATTTTTAAAATATTACTTGGAATTTTTTAATATTTTTTTCTGGAATCCTCATGCTTTAATTAATATTACTGTAAATTTTCATAAAAATTGTCTGAAAAATAAATGAAATACAAATGATTTTCAGTCAGAGAGCAGAATCATCAGAATTTGAAAAATACCAAACATTCAAAATTTCGATTGACTGTAAAATGAAAACTAAACCAGATTGAGAAGAAAAAATTTATGTGGATACTTTTCTATACTAAAGGACTAAACTCACCAAGTTTCATCAAAATCCATGTCGGTGGGTGCCAAAATGTCATTTTTTTGGTTGAATTGACATGGAATGACCCCAGATGGTTTTCTCCAGATTTAACGTGAATACGTGTTAGAAACTCTGGGAAAATCCTCCGACCAAGGCAACCAGCCCAGAATGCAGATGCCTCTAGTATAGGTTTGCCACATAACACATAACTCACAATTTCTGGAGGCCCGACGTGTTCCCAGTGGTTATTTGTGAACAATAAATATCCCAACTCTTATGTGTATTTAATTTCTGACTTACCTGAATTGTGAAACTCTCCAACTTTAAGGGCTACAATAAAAGGTTAAGATAAAGTTCCAACAACTTAAAGTTAATTAAATAAATTCCCAAAGCCAAGCAGTTTAATTCAAATGCTAAACGAACTTAAAGGAATAACTTTTTGTTAAATTTAAACCTCGCTTTAAACGTGGCTTACGTCAACAATCGTTTAAGACGCATGGCTCTGATCTCCAGTTCGTCAACAGCCGCCATCTTGGACGGGCGTAATGGTTGGTTGGCGAAGTGAGTATCGCCCGGAGAAAACTGTTTCAAGCTGTTCATCCAATCACCGATGCGCTCCCGAAGCCCGGTAAACGCCGTTCAACCGCGCAGCCGGAGAACAACTCAGAAATGAGATGCGCAGTCGGCAGTGACAAATAAAAGGAGGAGCTTTCGCCGTTATCGAGGCAGATAAGCAGTTAAGCAGACTGATAGCAGGTCGACAGCAGTCGAGGCAGTTAGGCCGATCATGGCAGATCGTCGCCGTTAAGCAATTAGACAGTCAGGCTGTATTAACAGTTGACAGACGTTTTGGCGAGCGGTAATGCTCTTTAAGCTCCAGACATGTTATTTTTAGCCAGCTAAACCTGCTTCTATTTAATCTTTAAAATGATAGTACGTTTTTAATCAACATTTAATGCCGATTTTTTTAACCTGTTTTTAAAGTGAAATAGAAGTTAGAATTTCTGTTTGAAGTGTCGTCATATAGAACATCGTGTTTCATCGTAATTTTTACATATCTTAAGGATCTGAAGTTTTCCCTGTGAACTTGTTCTCTTCAAGGTAAAGCAGCTTTTGAAATTGAAATCTAAACGGCTTGTGAAGTTTAAATTCATTAAACCATTTTTGCCAGTACTTATGACTTTTTTTTGACTGTGATATATTCCTGTACCTAGCTGTGATAAAGCATAACTGTGATATTTAATAGTTTTTTTTGCAATGAAATCCTGTTCTAAAAGTAATTGCTGACTGTGATACATTTCTGTGCCAGACTGCTATAAATAAAAGTAGATGTCTCTCAATTCAGTTGCTATCCTTGTTTCCATAACACTCTTCACTCATGGCCATCCACTTCTCAACACCAATTTTGTTTCCCGGGTGTTGTCATTTCCAAATTTAACCTGGATTGTCGGCACTTGTGGGAACAATAAGGGTTATGGGCTTGCGTTGTAGAGTGAAAGCCCGTGACTGAAGATATTGAATGGAAACCCCCAGTGCCGAGATGGAGGGGCAACTGTAATATTTGAAGAAATTCTTTAAAGAGGTTTAAAGCTTGCCCTGAAATCTCCGGAAGTCTTCGATGTTTATCCTGAAATTAGAGATGATTCTGAATCTAAGTTCAATTTGAAGTTTAAAGTTGAAATTTTTGACGATTTTGAAGTTTAAAGTCGAAATTTTTGAAGTTTAATGCTGAAATTTTTTGATGCTTTTGAAGTTTAAAAATTGAGAGTTTTTTGAAGTTAACCCCTAGAAATTTTTTTGTCTTTGAAATTTGACATTTTTGAAGTTGAAATTTAGTACATTTCTTCGAAACTTAGAACTTTTGAAATTTTTGAGAAAGATGGCTAATTCACCAGGGATCTCAACTTTCTACCAAACCGAGAAGTTAAATGCTACAAATTACTCCTCATGGTGTGTTGATATGAAGTTCCTACTCTTGGAGAAAAATTGCTATGAAATTGTGTGCGGTAGGGAGAAAAGCCCGGTGATCAAAGAGGGCGCTGTCACAGAAAAGGATGTGGAGGCATTTAACGTCCGAAAAAGGCTTGCATTATCTATGCTGTACCTCAATGTGCACAGTGATTTCCGACAAATTATCGGTGATTTAGATGACCCGTGTGAAGTTTGGGACCTGTTAAGAAAAAATTTCAAGCCCGACAACCGCAGTCATCATATGCAGATCTTCAGTGAATTGATGCAAAGTAGAATTCAGCCGAATGAGAACGTCAATCTTTTTGCCTCACGGATCCAGAGCTTAGCCAACCAGCTCAAGGACAGCGGAAAATCTCTCGATGAAGTTTTTCTGTCATACCAATTTCTTAGAAATCTGCCGTCAAAATTTGATTCAATTGTCCAAAGTGTTCTACGATGGGACAGTGAAAGATTTGTGTTTAAAGACATCGTCTTGGAAGTTGTGGCTGAAGAGACTCGACTAAACCTCCGTGACTCCGATAGAAAGACGTCAACGAAGGAAGCCTTTAGTGTCCAGGGAAACCAGGCAAGGTGTTTCCGGTGCGGTCGTCTGGGACATTTCCAAAGGAACTGTCGTGTCCGTCCAAGGTCTCCTAGTCGTCCCAGGAACAGATCTCATAGTCCGGGTGCGTGCAGAGTCTCCAAATCAACATCCAGCCCAGCAGAAACCGAGCGGCAAAGGTCCCGAGGTAGACGCCAGAACCCAGGTAACCAGTCGAATAAGAACACTATCCCCAAGACCATTAAAGGTAACAATTTAAGTTTTTTTGTGGCAGAGGCCAATCTAAATTGTAATGTCGACAACCATACGTGGATTTTGGATTCGGCCGCCAGCCACCATTTCTGTAATGATCGCAGCATCTTCTCTAATTTTGTGACTGTTGAGAATGAAAATATGGTGCTCGCTCTGGAGGATCTAGAGTTTCCAATTAATGGAAAAGGGGATGTAAAACTTAAATTCGGTAAAAATGAATGTGTTTTGAAAAATGTCTTTTTCTCTCCAAAATTAAGGAGAAATTTACTATCAGGCCCCATGCTCGATCAGAACGGTTTTAAATTTGTAGGGGGAAATGGAAAAATTAAGGTCTTTAAGAAAAAATTTTTTGTATTTTCTGCTAAACTCGAACGTGGCTTGTACCACGTATACTCCAGTCCCGTTAAGCCAGCTTGTAATGCAATAAGTAAAAATAACCTGAGAGAACTCGAATCATGGCATGCACGTTTCGGTCATGCAGGTGTAGATTTCATCACAAAAACTAGTACTCTAAATGCTGTTAAAGGTTTGCCTAATCTAAAGAAACCCCCAGAATTTTCATGCGAACTTTGCAAATTAAATAAACACAGGCGGGTATCATTTAAGTCCGTTAGTGGGAGCAAAGTGAGAGGTCCATTAGATCTAATCTGTTTGGACGTTTGGGGTCCATCAAATGTGGTAGGCAAACGTGGGGAAAGATACTATCTGTCAATTATCGACGAATTCTCTAAATATATGACCATTTATCCTATGAAGGAAAAATCAGACGTATTTACTAGATATATAGTATTTACAATATTTACTAGATATGTTTCCCGTGCCGAAAGATCACTTGGGTTAAAAGTCAAAGCTGTAAAAACCGACAATGGGGGTGAGTTTACCAGTAATTACTTTGAAGACTTTTGCATTGAAAAGGGCATAAATCATGAACATACGAACATTTACACGCCCGAGCAAAATGGATCGGCTGAACGACTCAACCAAACTGTCGTAGACGGAGCCAGGACCATTCTGTCAGAAAGTGGTCTTGAAAAAAGCTTTTGGCCAGAGGCAGTGTTATTCTTTGTTCATGTGTGGAACCGGCTATGCCATTCAGAACAGTCAAAAACCCCTATAGAGTTGTTTAAAGGAATTAAACCTTCAGTAAGACACCTTCGAAAATTCGGATCAAAAGTTTACGTTGGTACTCCTCGACCCTTGAGAGGAAAGCTTGACCCGAAAGCCAAAGTAGGCATTTTAGTTGGGTACGCTTTTAGTACCAAAGGGTATAGAATTTGGATCCCGGAGGAGGAAAGGGTGATAGAAACCTGTAACGTGTCATTTCCAAAAGTTTTGGAAAGTGACAGTGGAGCGGTGCTGGCGCCCAAAGATGATTCTAGCTTTTCTCAAATTGGTGAAGAGAGTCGAGAATCGGTCGAAGACGAAAGTCTCCCGAGTTCCTCTCCCACACCCAGTATAGAGTCTGATGAAGAATCTGATGCAGATGAAAGTATGGATGATAGTACAATTAGCTCTCCTACTTTTCGAGATGCGATTTGGGTAAGAACCGCCGTCCCTCGACCGGATGGATCCAGGACAGATATTTACTTTCATGAGGAGGGTCAGAAGCGTAAACTGAAAAGCTTAAACGAAATCCAGAAATACTGCGAACAGAATAATATTAAGTTTGATGATGTAACTAAAAGTATGTTCAGTTTTAAAGGAAAGGATTCCTTCCAAGGTGTCATTAACCCTAAGCCAAGCAACGCGGAAGTTAAAGTTAAAAACAAGAGCTGACTAGTACCTGAAGTCCCTCGTACCTATAAGCAGATGCTCAGGTCCCCACAAATTGAAAAATGGAAAGAGGCCATGGATACAGAGTATCAGAATCTAAGAAATATAAAAGTTTGGGTTTTAACCAGCCTGCCTCCAGGCAAACAAGTTTTGGGGTGCAGATGGGTATTTAACATTAAAAGAGATGAGAAGGGAAACGTCGCGAGATATAAGGCCCGCTTCACTGGCGTAGCCAGGATTTTGTTTCGGGAGGGGCACAGAGAGTTTTGTCCAACTAATTAATATTCTAATTATTAATTGTAATTAGAAATATTTTAATTATTAATTAATTTTAAATTTAAAAATTTTATAATTATTAATTATAATGAGAAATAATATTCCAAGTACTAATAATTACTAAAAATAAGATTCTAATTGTTAATTCTAATTATAATATTACTTAATTAGTAATTTCACAAAAATATCCTTAAATATATGTTTAAAGATGCTATTCAGTATTAATTTCCCGAGTTAATTAATAATTCTTCAATATAATTATCTCTGTAGATAGATGCTTATGTACAGGTTTGTCTGGCGATTATCTCAACCAGATAAGATTTTTTTTTTTAAAATCCAGGCCCGTATCTGCTACTACAATAAGTCTTATTCTACAATAAATATATCTTAAGGAAGATACTGAAAAGAAAACTAAATAAATGATTTTTAAATCTCAACAAACGTCCATAGTAAAAAATATTTCTATATAAAATATTCTTGTTATAAACAGGAAATATATCAATCTATCCCGGATTTTCAATCAGCTCATTTGCAGCTGCATATAACTAATACATTCAGGTTGATTCAAAATTAGTGTGACCAATTTTAAAAGCGTATAATTATTTATGGTAAATTTTAATTTACCACCTGTTTTATTTTAAAAATTAAACGTTTAAATTACAAATTGAACTACTTTTATTAGTGGGAGTAAATTTGGCTCCGAAATTAGATCTTCAAACCCGAAACGAAATTTTTAAGCTTTTGTAGGATGGTTGCTCAAATTCTGTCATAAATAAAGCATTTAAAATTCAGAAAAGGCATTTTTCTAAACTTTGTATAACTATCTAAACTTTGAAAATAAATAAAATATGGCTGGCAATCAAGAGCTCCAGGAGGGAAATGTGGACGAAAGGAAGTCATTGGTGAAAAAGAAAAAAAGAAGCTGAAAAGACTTATCGTTGTAGAAAATCTTCTTCCTCAAAGAACTTTAGAAAAGAAACTACAGGTATGCCAATCGACAATTTGCCGTCAGATAAAGAAAATTGCCTATAAAAATTGAAGAAACTAGTTTGTCATCAAATATCTGCAAACACTGTAGAAAAACGAAGAAAACGTTCTTGGCCTCTGTATTTAATGTTACGCAAAGGTAGATACAAAACATGGATAACTTCTGATGAAGCGTTGTTTCGTCTGTAATTCACAACTGACAAAAGGAGGTTCAATATATTTCACACGAACAGCGTCGCAAAGACGCAGCTGTTTTGCAGAAGGCAAGTTGGACGTTAGGTACTGTGGTATGGATGGGAATGTCCTCTCAAGGCTTAATAAAACCATTTTTTGTAGAACCAAAGGTTAAAATTGATGCTAAATACTATCAGAATAAAGTTCTGGAGCATATGAACAAAGAAAGTAAACGTCCCCCAAGAAAACTTTGTTTTACACCAAGATTCTGCATCAAGTCATACTGGAAGGTCAACTGTCAAATGGCTGAAAGATTAAAAAAAAAAAAAATAATAACTATTTCTCCTGAAAAATGGCTACTATCATCCCTTGACTGTGCTAATTGCGATTATTTTTTTATGGGATACTTAAAAGAACAATGAATAAACCTTAAATAGACGTAAGGTAAGAACACTTTAAGGGTTTTAAAAAGCAATCAAAGAGGAAGTTGGCAAAATGCCTCCAAAAATGTTCTTAAAAAGCTCTTTTGTCTTGACCTATATGTTTACTTAAAGTGTACTATGCTAAAGGAAACGACATTGAAAATTTCGTGTAAATAACTTAATTCAATAAAATTTTATGTTGCTCTGAAACTGGTCACGTTATTTTTGAATCAACCTGTACGTATTTTATAATGAAGATCACGCAAACACAAACCTATCGTTATTTTTAAAATTAACAACCACAGAACAGCGACGCTAATTTTAAAAAATAAAGCTTTAATTATAATGTACAGGCTGTACTAACTCAGTTTCTTATTGCAATTAATAAGTCAAAATGTACAGTTTTATGCAGTAACACATAATTAACCTAGAAAATCTTATGACTAGATTTTTTATTTATCTTTTTATTTTTTCAAAATGCTTGTTTTTAATATAATGTTGCTCACAAATTTAAGATATTCTAAATAATGCAGACACAATATTAAAATAAGATAGCTTGGAGAAAATCATCCAAAACTCTGGTTTCTGCAATAAAGTTGATCACTAGATTAAAATACCCTACACATTTCAAATACAATATTAAAATAACAAAGATATGACTGAAGGAGAATCTTCTAAAACTTTGCCCTTCTGTATAAGGTTGCTGACAGGATTAGAATATTACACGTATACAATGCAGGCACAATATTGAAATAACCCAGACATCACTTGAAAAAAAATTCCGAAACTCTGCTCTTTGGAATAAGGTTGATCACAAGATTAAAATTTTCTGCACATTGCTAACAAAGTACGTATTAAAATAACACAGACGTCACTAGAAGAAAATCTTCGAAAATTCTGGTTTTTGGAATAAAGTTGGTTCAAAATATATAGGATTTTTCTACTTAAGCAGTCTTAAAAATTATAATTAATTGCAAATTTTCGACTTGAATAAGTGTTGAGTTGTACTTTATAATTTAATTAACATCTAGATTTAAGAACATCTTACATAATATTGGGAAGATTAAATGGTAAAAATACACCTGATTTGATTTCTTAATAAAAAAAGAAAAAAACAGACGCACAAAACTTTCCAGAACGGATAAGTTCTTAAAATTATTGAGGGGGGGAGGGGTTGCACTCATCGCAAGTTGGTGAGCCATAAGTCAGGGGGGTGGGCACTAGAGATGAGATGGACTCAGCCCGAGCCCAAACCAGGCTCGGGCTTGTGAGAAATTTCTCTTCAATTGAACGTATTCCGTGTAAACAGATTTTAAAAAGTGATTCATGGGAGAAATAAACTAATTGATATTATTTGATAAACTTTATTATAACGAATTAGGTAGTGCATTAATAGTTTGCTGTTATATTTGTCTTTAATTTGCACAAACGGCAAAATTTATGATATTCTACCAATGAAGTCATTGACTTTTATATACCTATTAGCTGAAATTTCGGGCTCGGGCTTCGGCACCCTGCATAAGTACGAAGTTTTAGCGTACTATTTAAAAAACAAAAATGAAAATAGGTCTATTTAATTGTTTAACTTAGAAGAAAAATATATTTAATAGAAAGTTACATTTTAATGAACAACTTAATGTCTTATTTTAGAATAAAAAAATAAAGGTATTAAGCTCCAATTTTTCAGATTAATTTCAAAGTTAAATTGCTGTTCTCATTGGTTGCGGTTTTAAATTACAAAGGAAAGCACTTCAGAATATTTAATTTTTTTTTTAAACTGTGAGTAGTAAAAATATTAAAAAGAAAACATTACTGAGAGTAATTTTTATTTAAAAAATACAGACTTAGTGGACTGTTGATAGACCTTATTTAGTCGTGAGCCGGATATCCGAAAGAGAAGTCGGATATCCGGTGATTGTGATTCGGATATCCGATGATATTTCGGATATTGATAAATCAGCCGGATATCAAGTGCATCCCTAGATATTTCAAATATTCATTTGTTCTTTACCAGAGCATAGAAAATAGTATTTATAAAGTTTTATAAAACTTTAGAACAGAAAAACAAATTACAGATTTACCCTCTTGTCAGTTGAAAGGGTGGGTATAAAGGAAACATTTCTTAAATTACATATTAATGAAATTATGATAATACAAATTTTTCAACATACTTAAGAAGATATTATGTTGCATGTATTAGGTCATCGTTTATATTATCATTTAAAAACACACAATGAAATATTGAGTATTTACTTTAGTTTCTTTTCCTGATGTGCTTTCTGAAGTTTTCAGGAAATATCTGTTCATCTATGACTTTTTCCGCTTCCTGTAGATTTGAGTCTTCATTGTTAGCAGGCAAACTATGTATAATTTTGGGAATTTTATTTAAAATTTCTCCTACTCAACGGGCACTTTCTCGAGGCCATAATCTCTATTCGAACCCACCAACTGGACAGAACAGCACACTATTCAAAAACACGAGCGTCTGGACCTTGGGAATGGTGGGGAAAGAGTCAGCTTGTGCCCCTCCTTGAAATTTTATCCTTAGTAGAAAGAATTATTTTTGTATACACCATAGTTTGAAAATACCACAGGTGGCCATGAAAGCTGATAACACTTGGGGATACTTACTTCACAGAGTACAACGGTAACGAGCTGAGGTTATAGGGTGAGGGAAATTTTTAGTATCCCGGGAGTAGGATGTATATTTTCCTAGTGTGTAGGCGTGTCGAAAGTCACCTCGGGTTAGTGATTAAAGGCACTTTTTAGCCTTTTTATTGACTTGTTTTCTTTTTCGTTCTCAATGTGAAAGGATCTAGAAAACGTTTATCAGAAAGATTAGACAAATATCACACAACAAGGATTCTGAGACGATCCATTTTTACAAATTGCAATATATATATAACAACTGAGAAAATTTCGGGGGGGGGGGGGCACGGGCCCGGTGGGCCCCCCCCCCTGGCTACGCCAGTGGCCCGCTTGGTGGCACAGGGATACAACCAAGTCAAGGGCGAATCCTATGACGAAACCTTTTCTCCCGTTATAAACTTTTCTTTAATTAGGCTGTTCTTTTCTCTGTTCGTGGTCTTGTTAAAATGGAAACATGTGCAGTGCGATGTTGCCTGTGCGTATCTGTATGCAAATTTGGAAGAGGAAGTTTACATGGAACAACCTGAAGGGTACGTAGAGGCTGGTAGGGAAAATTAAGTTTGTCACTTAAAACGCGCCTTATACGGCCTTCACCAAAGCGGTCGTGCTTGGTATTTCGAACTCAAGAATGTTTTGCTAGAAATTGGACTTGGAAAATTCGAATGGTGCAATTGTACTTTCTTCTCTAATAATTCTGCTGTACTTTTAGTCTATGTAGACGACATAGTCATTTTTGGAAGGACTGAAGATGAGATAGGAAAAATTTTAAACAAACTACAAAGCAAATTCGATTTAAAAATTTTGGGAAAAACCAAAAGGTTACTCGGTGTAGAATTTGAAGAGGCTTATAACGGTCTTATAATCCACCAAATTCCCTACATTGACGAAATTTGCAAAAGGTTTGATAAATTTAAATTACCAGTCTCATCACTCCCAATCACAAACAGGCGCGGATCCAAGGGGAGGGCGGTGGGGGCGATCGCCCCCTCCTGGATCTCCTGGACAAAGTCCAAAAATCTGTTAAAATATATTATGAAAGCATAATGAAAATTATGTAGCCTTTTTCTAAGGGGTGTATTGCGGGTACTACTCCCTGTCTTTTTAATTATCGCTCATATATAGATTTTATAAATAAAATAATTAATTACATTAATTGGTATAATTGATTATAATAATTAATTATAAAATTGTGTTGACACCTCCTCCCCCCTGTTTCAGGTACAAAATTGCCCCCTCCTTGAGTAATTTCTGGATCCGCCCCTGATCACAAAAAGCGTACAGTACAGTAAATTACAATCGCCTCAAACCAACAGTGAACAATATCAAATGCAAATCTACCCATATAGAAGCGTCTTAGGATGCCTATCGTTTCTAGCTAGCCGCACGAGACCCGACATTTCTTACGCCGTAAATATCTTTTCCCAGTTCCAGAGTGACCCGGGCATGGAACATTGGAACGGGCTGTTGAAATTACTCGGATACGTAAGAAAGACTAAATCATACAAATTAAAGCTAAAATGTGAAAATATGAATTTAATTGGGTACTCGGATGCAGATTTCGCAGCGAATAGAGACGACAGAATATCCATGGGGGGAGAGTTCATTTGTTTAGATAAAGCACCCATAACTTGGCGTACATTCAAAGAGAAGTCAGTTAGCTTATCCACTATGGAAGCTGAATTTCTTGCCATGGTTGAGAATATCAAAGAACTCACCTGGCTAGATAACGTTCTAAAAGAGGGTAATGATTGTGGGTTAATCAAATATAACTCTAAACCTACTCTCTTTGTGGATAACCAGGCTACTATTGTTTTCCTTAAAAGCCCGATAGAAAATCATAGAACTAAACATATAGATGTTAGATTATTTTTTGTAAGAGATCTGTTTTATAAAGATAAATTTAAAGTAAACTTCATCAGAAGTAAATCTAATATGGCTGACATTTTTACTAAGCCTATCACTCAAAATGAATTGAAAAAGTTTGTTGAGGATGTATTTGAGATCTAAAGTTTTTGATATTTTTGATCCACCACCATAATTTTTGAGTTTTTGATATTTAATGTTTGATAAAGTATTAATGTGTTTTGAAAAGTGTCATTTTTCATTTTGTAAATATGTCATTTATGCAACTGTTTTTCATGTCATTGAATGAAAGTTTGGTGTGTGAAAATCCTTGGCCAAGGTATGTGTGAATTATGTGTAAGTTATGCGTAAAAGGTATGAGCATAAAGATTGTGCATATTTGAATCTTTGGTGATCACCAGGTCATTAATCATTATCATGTCATAATGTTGTTTGAAAATTTTGCACTTATATATCGTATTTTTTCTTTTTAACGATTTTTGCACTAATATACTGTGTTTTCTAGTTGATTAAGGTTTTTGGTGGTTGGATCAGTGTTTAAGAGTTTAAACGTTTAAGATTTTCATTGTTTAGAATTGTGCTTAGAATCCAAAGTTCAAGGTATCAAAATTAACATTTAGAATCTTTGTATTTTTGATTAAGTAGAATTTTTGAATCTTTTTAATTGCCGTTCGCGTCGTTCGAGCATGGGACAACCTGATTAGTTAAAATCCTAACTGTGAAACTAAACATATGCAACTGTGTGAAGTATAGTAAATTTTTGTAAAGCTTTAGTGAAATCTTTTTGCATGATTAATTTTGAATCTGTTGGAATTACTTGTGGTTTTAAGTAAAAAGTGTTTTTAAGGTTTAAAAAGGGACTTTTATATTTGAAAAGTATTTGAGAACATTGTTTTAAAATTTTCTGATATTACGTAGTGCAACTGCAAAAATTAATTTTTGAAACTTTGCCTGCCTTCTTTTTTTGAATTGTATGGAACATTGTTTTAAGGTTTTCTTGGTACATTGTTTTATTAATCTTTTGAAGTATTGTTACTTGCTCGTTACTCGCCTACAGGTATAAATTGATTTGCACATTGTTTTATTGCATTTGTAAATGGTTATGATGTTTGATTGTTATATTCTTCTAAGTACTGGCAATTGCAGTCCATAAGAGCTGGGAGGAGGGGCTTTTGTTCCCAGTGGTTATTTGTGAACAATAAATATCCCAACTCTTATGTGTATTTAATTTCTGACTTACCTGAATTGTGAAACTCTCCAACGTTAAGGGCTACAATAAAAGGTTAAGATAAAGTTCCAACAACTTAAAGTTAATTAAATAAATTCCCAAAGCCAAGCAGTTTAATTCAAATGCTAAACGAACTTAAAGGAATAACTTTTTGTTAAATTTAAACCTCGCTTTAACCGTGGCTTACGTCAACAATCGTTTAAGACGCATGGCTCTGATCTCCAGTTCGTCAACAGCCGCCATCTTGGACGGGCGTAATGGTTGGTTGGCGAAGTGAGTATCGCCCGGAGAAAACTGTTTCAAGCTGTTCATCCAATCACCGATGCGCTCCCGAAGCCCGGTAAACGCCGTTCAACCGCGCAGCCGGAGAACAACTCAGAAATGAGATGCGCAGTCGGCAGTGACAAATAAAAGGAGGAGCTTTCGCCGTTATCGAGGCAGATAAGCAGTTAAGCAGACCGATAGCAGGTCGACAGCAGTCGAGGCAGTTAGGCCGATCATGGCAGATCGTCGCCGTTAAGCAATTAGACAGTCAGGCTGTATTAACAGTTGACAGACGTTTTGGCGAGCGGTAATGCTCTTTAAGCTCCAGACATGTTATTTTTAGCCAGCTAAACCTGCTTCTATTTAATCTTTAAAATGATAGTACGTTTTTAATCAACATTTAATGCCGATTTTTTTTAACCTGTTTTTAAAGTGAAATAGAAGTTAGAATTTCTGTTTGAAGTGTCGTCATATAGAACATCGTGTTTCATCGTAATTTTTACATATCTTAAGGATCTGAAGTTTTCCCTGTGAACTTGTTCTCTTCAAGGTAAAGCAGCTTTTGAAATTGAAATCTAAACGGCTTGTGAAGTTTAAATTCATTAAACCATTTTTGCCAGTACTTATGACTTTTTTTTGACTGTGATATATTCCTGTACCTAGCTGTGATAAAGCATAACTGTGATATTTAATAGTTTGGTAAAATCATACAAGACGGTGCCCCTCATGTAAACACGGCGATAGCCGCTGGAGCTTGGCGATCGCCAAGTGCGAGCGCTACGAATCTTGGCGCCAAGCTCCAGCCATGGCGCCAAGCCACCCTGGCGACCGCCAAGCTTCAACGGCTATCGCCTTCTTGTGACGAATAAACACAAGTATTTACCACTAAAAGTTTTACAAAGAAACACAAATTCTAAGTAAATGACACTATATAAAACAATCAAATCCACAACAAAACATTAGAAAAAGTAGATTAAACAAGCACTTACCTCACCTTTCCCACCTCATTTTTTAATGGAAGGACCGGGAACATCCATTACAACGATGAAATTCCCCAAGACGAAATTGCCCGAGACGCTCACTAACTTACGATAAAGGGTCCGTAAAACGGAATCAAAAACACAAGGAAAATCCAACACAAACTTTTTCCACTCAGAATCAAAGAACACCAAACTTCAATCTTCATGCAATTAACACTAAATGAAAATTCTATACTTCAAATGCACCGCGTTTAATTTTCAGAATTGCCAGTCAAATTCTGATTTAATAAAAAAAAAAAAAAAAAAAAACGATTTTCCAGACCAACATGCGATAAAAAATCCAGACGATTTTCAAGTTTATGACGTCAGCTTTACATATGTTCTCCAAAGGCGGAACCAGAAACTCTTTCGGAGGAGTGCGAAAATTGGGAATATTCATTTTATCTAGTGTAAAGCCTGCTAAATATTGGTAAAGCCCCATTTATGTAGTGTAAAAACATTTTTCTTGGAGGGGGCGCGCGCCCCTCTGCGACACCCTCAAAAAAACATCAGTGGGTCCGGACGGGCCCCTCTTCGAGATCCAAAAGAAACATCAGTGGGTCCGGGTGGGCCCCTCTGCGAGACCCAAAAAAAAAAACATCTGTGGGTCCGGCCACCGCCTCAAAAGGGCCCCCTCGAAAATATGCTAACGCGGGCCCCTCTACGAGACCCAAAAAAAAACAGTGGGTCCGAGCGAGCCCCTCTGCGAGATCCAAAAAAAACATCAGTGGGTCCGGCCACCGCCTCAAGGGGGCCCCCTCGAAAATATGCTAACGCGGGCCCCTCTGCGAGACCCAAAAAAAAACATCAGTGGGTCCGGGCGAGCCCCTCTGCGAGATCCAAAAAAAACATCAGTGGGTCCGGCCACCGCCTCAAAAGGGCCCCCTCAAAAATATGCTAACGCGGGCCCCTCTGCGAGACACAAAAAAACATCAGTGGGTCCGGCCACCGCCTCAAAAGGGCCCCCTCAAAATATGCTAACGCGGGCCCCTCTGCGAGACCCAAAAAAAAAACATCAGTGGGTCCGGCCACCGCCTCAAGGGGGCCCCCATAAAAATATGCTAACGCGGGCTCCTCTGCGAGATCCAAAAAAACATTAGTGGGCCCGGTCGGGCCCCTCTTCGAGATCCAAAAGAAACATCAGTGGGTCCGGGTGGCCCCTCGCGACACCCATCAGTGGGCGGGCCCCTCTGCGAGACCAAAAAAAAAAAACATCAGTGGGTCCGGGCGGGCCCCTCTGCGAGATCCAAAAAAACATCAGTGGGTCCGGCCACCGCCTCAAGGGGGCCCCTGTTAGAAAAAAAAAACGCTATTTCTTTACTTACCTTTTATTTCCATGACATTTTATCTCAAAATTTGCTAAAGTGAAAAAACGAAACTTTTGTAAAATCCTTTAAATGTTTTCTAAGTGAAAACGTAAGTTCGTTAGCATTTGAAAATGGCGGTGTAAACATCGTCATGTCTTTAACGCCGTAATAAAAAGTTTA